>NMRB01003905.1:25313-39756 GCA_002633025.1 Notospermus geniculatus | reverse complement strand
ACCAAATCCTATAACGATTCCCGATCGATGTGTTTTGGCTGTTGTTGGTCATTTTCATGTGCGCAGCCTTGTTGGGTAACAACGTAATTTGACGACAACCCTGTGGTGATTTACTAGCTTATCACACGACGGGTCTGGTGGCGACTGAAGTGAAATTTCCAAAAAAGCCACGCCACGACATGGTGAAGGAAAGGATGCCAGTAACGGTTGCCAGCAAAGTTCATGCGGCGATCTATTTGGATAACACACATGGGGAGAGGGGTTTAAAAGCACGGTGTTTACTCTTTATAATCAGGTGATTGTACATGTAAATTATAGGTCTGAATAGTCCAGAATTTCTGCTTAGGCTGGGTTCGGCGTGCCTTTTTATTCTGGTTGCTTCAGTGAGCTTTCGGTGTCCAAACAAGAGTTGAGAACCTCAGTGCCCTCCCAGCCCATGCACATGGAGTGTCCAAGTTGGAAAGATCTTCATGATTAAGGAACTGGGTCGTATGACGCGTCTTCACTGAAGTGAATGGATACCCCGAAGGATTTGTTGAAAGGACAATTCGCAAAACTATCAGTCAGCATCTTTACAGGGAAAGCTAACGTCCTAAACACCAGATCCCCCATTATGATCAGCATTCTACACATAGGCAATGCACCGCACAAAATTAAACCCGAACCAACCTGGGAAGTGTTGATGTCGCATTTTCAAAACACAATACTCTTATGATCAGTCTGAATGCAAGTGGGAAAAAAGCTGGGTCGAAACAAACAAATTAACGTGTTCGTGTGGACACTGCTATTGGTAAAACAAAAAGATCTCTTGCCACAAGATTATCTGAACACAAAAAGGACCCCAAGTCCGCTGTGCATGAACACATATTTTCAACTCTGGACAGTCCATGATTTAAGAAATCAATTGCCTTCCTCTTGACACCAGTTTTGAAATGATCTTGTGCCCCCCGCCCCCCACGCTTCCAATCGCATAGAAAAAAAACCTGCATAGAAGGCTGGAGATGCCATTTTCCAGCACATCAGCATATAGAATATGTCAAACTATAGCCGCGATAGGATTATTAGGTTTGAAGGGGTACATTCACCATTAATCATTATTGCTTTAGTGGGACTTCCATGCACTACAATATACGAATAAACCCGGTGTAACGTTAATGAATGTGCCCTATTAGCCAGTGTCCGGAAGACTGGGAAATATACGGACATTCTGTAAAGCAAGGTTCATTGGCACACGGAATTGGTCCGGTTCAGGTCCGTCAAAAAAATCTATCAAATGGACTTCAGCGTTGTCGTATCCGGAAAACTCGGGGCAAATGGACTGGAAACGGATCGGATCCGTGTGCCAATGAACCTTGCTTAACGAT
Source organism: Notospermus geniculatus (assembly GCA_002633025.1). Classification (NCBI taxonomy): domain Eukaryota; kingdom Metazoa; phylum Nemertea; class Pilidiophora; order Heteronemertea; family Lineidae; genus Notospermus; species Notospermus geniculatus. Next base: position 38,392 of record NMRB01003905.1, on the reverse strand, counting down.
AAACAACGGTTGTCCGCCCTCCAAATCACCGTGACCATGTTGTTCAGGTCTGATAAGCCTACAGGCCTATATTGTAAGTCACAGTGAAGGCAAGTAAATACATTTGTAACAAGGGGCAAATAAAATCGTGCCAAGTGGTCGGAGCAGTTCGCCCCGAAAGCCTAGTTCACTAACATTAAAGTTGACTGCTCAACGGGCACTTAGATTTCCTTCAGTGTTATGCGATTGTAAAATGAGAGTTTGGTATCAAGTGTCACTGAACTCGGCCATCTTGTTCAATTTTCAGGATTATTTTACCACAAAACCTGTTGAAAAGTACATAGGTTGACTTCATTTGATTTCCAAACGACCAAGGAGGTACAATACCTCCATGCTAGGACCACCTTAATAATACCTCCATGCTAGGACCTACTAGCCTGCACTCCAAGAACAACCATTTCTTTCACACCAGTGTAGCAGGAGGATATTCCCCTCCAACAGAGGCCGCTTTGTATATGACTTTTTTGTGTTTGGCGTGTGCGACGTCAATACATCATTCACCGCGAAAAAATATTCCAGTGTAGCAGGAGGATATTCCCCTCCAACAGAGGCCCCTTTGTATATGACTTTTTTGTGTTTGGCGTGTGCGACGTCAATACATCATTCAGCGCGAAAAAAATATTATTGTCACCAGACAGTATGGGAAAAGAGTTTCCTGGGTTTACTGATGACAAACTAAAACTAGAGGCATTTCACAATTATAGTATGACTTTTGACAAGTTGTTTTTGGCTAGTTCAGATCTACAGAATTTATTTTGCCATATGTACATTCACAGTCAAAAATGTATGCACGATCAGGCCTGCGCATGGAATAATTTCTGCCTTCCGGCACATTGTATTGTAAACGTACATTGTATGGTGCTGTGTTATTCTCTGATTTGATTGCAGTAAAAACAAAAAGGGAAAGTAAAGCTGTACCACGGAGGTATAATCTTTATCATACCTCCATGACTGCACAAAGTTTGAATATACATTGTACTTCCCACAACAGTTCCCTAAGAATAATATTATGCGTGAATGTTGGCAGGTTTCAGGATAACTCCTTCATAGGCCTAATTATGATGGAAGCTCTGACTATTATATTTGATTGATCAAGGCCTACATAACATAAATAAGAACAGGATTTTGTTGAAAATTATTGTGTTTCTGCTCTTCGTCTCTCAGGCATTTGTGGTCCAATTTATGTGGGGTAACCCGTACACACATACGTATTTTATTTCGGCTAATGGAGGTTCATTCAACTACAGTAGTTGCCTGATATATTGCACCCGCAGGGAGCCGGTAAAGGGAACTCCTTGGGTAATGATTTACTGGCAGGTGGGGTTATACCCGATGGTGTGATGCTATCAGAATCTTGAAATGACCTTCGAAGATGCATTACGCGGAATAATCTTGAGGGAATCATAGCAACTGAACTCCCATTTGCCTACAAATATTTTCCAACTTAACAATACAATTATCCATGTCTAGGCAAATAACTCTCATCAATTCTGCAAAGTTTCAAGGAAACTGGCCAATACAGTGAGGTTATTTAAGGCAAAATGACATAGGGTTGCCATTTTTTCCGACCACCTAGCCATCAAACTACACATTTTTCTCCATTCCACAATTGTCGACTTGGTTCTAGTCACGGATGGCTCTCCACGATACATGCACATGTCGTCTGCAGTAACAACACATTGTGCACACGCCTATCTACCACCCGATCCGGTTGTTTAAAGGGCTCCGCACACTGGCGACTAAAATGGGGGCGACGACAGATGCGACTACCACGTCGCCTGCGATAATTACCTTTGAGGTCGATCAGTGATGTCATCCACGACATCACTGATCTTCCAAGGAAGCATTTGTCGCAAATGAGTCAACAAACCTAAAAGAACTGAAAATATGTTCAGTCGCTTCTGTGGTCGCAAGGCCGATCGCCCAGAAAATCGCTCGAAAAATCGCTAGTGTGCGGAGCCCTTAAATGGTGGCTTAATTCTTTGTATACATGTTGTTTAACATATAAACTAATAGTTTAGACAAAATACATACGGTAAACAATTTGTGTATAGATTCGTACGTTAGTTCAATCACAATGAGCAGGGCAAGGACAATAAGACCTCTCAGTAGATGTCCCCTCGACACAAACTTAAACTCCACACTAAAACATCAATTTTCCAACCTTGACATGATACACTAAAACATCAATTTTCCAACCTTGTGATGTCGTTCCACTAAAATGAATGCGAATGAATTAAAGAATATGAAATAGAAATCGAGTTTCTAAGGTGAAAGACATTGCTTCCTACCAGAATCGAACCACGGACCCTCGCATAAGGCATCAATCGCCAGCACTAAGGGCAGCACGCCTTAAACCACTAGGCCAAACATGGCCCGAATGAACTAAAGAAGTAAAAATTTGAATTCTTCAGTTGGGTAAAATATGGGCTTAGTCTGCGGGTGTTTCAATCTGCCAGTAGGCCTACCTCAGAACAGCCAGGACTGGAGAGTAGGCCTACGGGGACACACAAGATGATAACCGTTTGTCAGTTGTTTTCCCCCAATATGGGAAGAACAGTGAGCAACAGAATGCCTGAGAAAAGTTCCAGCTATGTTGCTTAATAGTGTTCACGGAGTGATGAGACCAGATTCTTTTTTTCCGCCTTAAAATCATCAACCCATAGGTATAACCCCAGATACCGGTAAATCATGATCCATTCGGTTGTTATTCACCTTCACCATAAAACAGGTCACCCTGTATACCTGCCGGGTTTGTTCAACTAGTTCTTTTGACATGATATTTCAACACGAGGTTAGGTACCCAGTGCAGTGGTACGACCTACCCGACCAGGACACTTCCAATAAAAACCTAAACGCTCAATAGGCCTACTCTGGTGGAGAAAAAAGACTTTCACATGACCTGCCTGTCCTGTTCAATTGGTTTCACAAAAATTTTATCATCAAGCAGGTAGACAGTGCCGCAGCACGACCTACCCGACCAGGCCAATTGTAACGAAAATCTAAACTCTTATGTCCCGGGCACACAACAAAGTACTTCACACACACCTGCCCGGCCTGTCCAACTCATTTCAGAAATATTTTCGGAAGGCAGGTAACCCGTGCCGCAGCACGACCTACCCGACCAAACCAATTCTAACGAAAATCTAAACTACATGTATGTCCCGGGCACACAATAAAGTACTTCACACACACCTGCCCGGCCTATCCAACTCATTTCAGAAATATTTTCGGAAGGCAGGTAACCCGTGCCGTGGCACGACCTACCCGTTGATGACAATTCTTAAAACAACCGAAATTGTCACGTCCCGGGTAGACAATAAAGAACTTCACACCTAGGTCGCATTGATCGTAAGTAATTAACGTCCGGGTTAGGCGCCTTAGTCATAAAAACAAACTTCACTGAGCAGGTCGTAACTGTTGTAAAAACATACTAACTCGGGTCAACACTTTTCTACAAAAAAGCCAATTTCGACCCCATTCCGGACGGTGATAATTCTGGATCGAAATAATAACGTGTTCTCGGATATTTGAATCCACCATGTCTGCAGGCTTCTTTCCACTTCAATCTGAATTGATTGACTTTCGGGATATGGGCGATAGTACCGTACTGTAATTCTGAAGCACTATCGGCGTTGATTTAAGGGGGTGACAGTCTAGCGTGCACGTATGCTGAAGAAAGCGATGCCTATTTTGAACTAAAGGCCTGAACCCACTGCCGCGCTTTCACGCTGGCCTGTCATTTTTACTGTGAAAAGGCAATAAGAAAATATTTCTACATTGAAAAAGTAGCATCAAATTTCCATGGCCTGTGGAATCGCCGCATTTTGTCGCTCTTCGCTGCAAAAGTCGCATCATTGGGTACAGGCCTTGAAAGGCCTGAACCCACTGACGCGATTCGTCGCTCAAATTTTGCCGCTCAGCGACATTTTCTTTGTGAATGCTTTGGCTCAATGGGTTTGAAGATTAAATATTTTTTCATCGCAGCGGCTTATCGCAGCGAGAAATCGCGCTGTTGGGTTCGAGCCCTAAAGGCCTGTGTCCACATGTGCGTTTTACGCTGCGTGATGCGTTAAAATCTTTTGTTATTTTCCGCCGCTCTGCTTCCAAACAATGGGCGAAGCGTCATAACGCAGCGTAAAACGCACATGTAGACCCAGACCTTAAGGCCAGCTTTCCATTGGTGCGTTTCCGTGCGCGGAAACGCTCGAAAGCATTGTTTCTTTCCGCTTCGTTGGTCACAGCGCGGAAAAAAAACAATGCTTTCGAACCAATGGAAAGCAGGCCTAAGGGCTGCTTTCCATTGGAGCGATTCCCCGCGCGATTTACAAGCGCGGAGGCAAGCGAGACGCCTGCGAGTTTTGTAACCGTTTCCATTCACGCGTTACGATACAGAAGGTTTGCGCCGAATTGGTACTGCTATCGCGTACATACCGGTCTTTTCAACATGGCTCAAAAATCAAAACGCGCAGCCTGCTTTCCATTGGAGCGTTTCAGCGCGCGAGTTACACGCGCGGAGGCAAGCGAGACGCGTACGAGTTTTGTGACCTTTTCCATTCACGCGTTACGACACAGGGTGGTTGGCGCCGAATTGGTACTGCTGTCGTGTTCCCCTGACGATCTGCGGCCGCGTACATACTTTCAACATGGCTCAGAAACCATGGGTCATATGAATAAAGACGAGCAAATGCTTTTACTTCATGTACAGCATTGCCTAATACATTTGTACTGCAAAATTCAAGTAAAAGCATTTGCTACTCTTTATTCATATGACCCCATGTTCCAGTTGGAAACCGCGCGCGGGCCTCTCGCTCGCGAGAAAGCAAAGTCGATCCCCTCGTGCTGATCTCGCGATTGCCAAAACGCTTTCATGGAAACAGCCAATGCAAATGGATTGGATCGACTTTTCCGCACAGAATTCCGCACGCGGAAACGCTCCAATGGAAAGCAGGCAGGTGCGAGCAAAAAAAAGGCAATTTGAGATTGACTTTTTTCTCCGCGCGTGGGCCTCTCGCTCCCGAGGAAAGAAAGTCGATCCTCTCGCGCTTGTCTCGCGATTCCCGAAACGCGGTCATGGAAACGGCTAAGTGAAAATGAATTGGGTCGACGTTTCGGCGCAGAATTCCGCGCACGAAAACGCTCCAATGGAAAGCAGGCCTAAGGGTAAGGATCCATTCACGCGATTTTCAAGCGGCGCGATGCCGCATCCTTTGTCCGTGACCAATGCCGCGGAAACAAACAATGCTTTCGAGCGTTTGCCGCTCGAAGATCGCGTGAATGGAAAGTCAGCCAAAGAGCTGACAGGTTGGTTCGTGATAGAAGCCGTGGGCTCGGAATTTGCATTTTTTACGTTTTCACTGCAACATGCCACAGGTTGATGAAATGGAGAGCCCCTAGTGCCAATAGTCTGAGTTACTCTATTCAGAGTTGCCGGAGCGTGAGCCACAGAATTCCAGGAATTGGCTGTTCAATTTTGATTCCCCCCCCCTCCTTTTTGCTATTTATAAGGCCATAAAATCGTTATTTTTCGACATATTTCAAAAATTAAAAGACTTTTTTGATATAGTGAAGAAATTGCAGTTCAACTGTATGACTTTGAAGCTGTGCACGCATGGGGTGTTCGTTATTCTGTCTTTAGCCAGAAAGCTGAATAAACATTCCAGGGCAATTATCTGGACTTCACACCTCTTACCTGCACCCCTTCGAAAGGCATTTTGAAGGGGTCGAAATGGATTTTTCCTCTGTGGGGTGTAAACGTAATGTGCAAACTCGAATTCGCAACGGCCGCTGCCTGGTTTACAAAATCTCGCGACGCCTTGTCCTCTGGACGGACGAAAAAAGTCGCATGTTGACTGAAGATGAGGCACGGCTGCTGAAAGCGATTTCTTAATCTGCTAATGAGAGGCCCGTGAAATTACCTCCCTCACTGGTTTAACATTATCCTGACATCATTTTCAGATGAAATTAAGGAAGTGCTGACGTAGACGATGGTTAGCGATGTCTTGCGGCTGTTCACTCTTTCACTGCAGTCGACTCCTGCCAGGCGATGACGCACGTTGTCATCCGTTTTCCTGCAATATCGTTCTCTGAGGATAAAAATGATATGGAAATAAGAATAGACCACTATCCTAGTATTTTCAGGTTATAATTCTGGCCAAGTCTACCACCATCAACCGGTTCGAAGGCGAAAACTGCAAAACTAATTGCGGTCATTTCTTCATTGAATACTTACATTAAAAGGAATGGTTCATTTATGATACTTTCATATATTACATAGTACTGAGTGATGTTTCGAATGTGTCCATCTTAATCATGGGAAGAGAGACATTTTTGTCGGCGTTATTGACCCAGCTTACAGGATCTATCATCTGCTTATCTCCCTGCCAGATACCGAATAAAACACATCATGTTCAAATCGATGTCTTCAAATTTGTCGTAGCTGTTATTGCCATTGGAAATCTTGTTCGTTCTTAAGGAAAATAACGAGTCATGTTAATCAATACGGTCTAATGTTAAACAAAGACGGGAATGACTTTCTATTTGAATACCATGATGCTTTTGTTTGCTACATCTAAATTCATCAGAATGATAACACACATGATTGCAAATGAACACACTGATTTTAGGATATTTTTGAGAACAAAAAAAATGAAAAACTGGCTAGAAAAAATTGGTATTTTGCTGTTATTACAAAGAACTTATCAACGATGTGCCCGCGGAACTAAAATCCACGACCAGCGAAGACTGTCAACCAGCTTACAACTGTGACGATAACAGTGAAGCCAACGTATTCTGTATTTAACTTATGGAAACTCACACCAGATCTAGCCCTAACACATCAGAACCGAATAGCAATTTTGAGTTTTACTAATGCTTTCGAACACAAAAATGCCAATGGGAACATGTTTGAATATATTAATAATGTTGACCATTGTTTTAGCGTAGACAACAGACCAAAGAGCTACGATTTTGATTGTAAATGATGCATTTCAAGTTCGTCAGAATTATGCACGACACCTGATGACGTCGAGCAATTAGACTACTCATCATCGCACCCAATATGAGCTCTTGTGATTTCAACTGGCTCAAGGTCAGAATTATGCACCACGTCTGATGACGTTGAGCCATTGTTTTTATCGTCACAACCAACATGCGCTCTTTGTGATTTAGACCGACTGATGGTCAGCCCCATTGCACGCCGGTATACCAGAGGAAAATGTCTCCAGCAGACAAGCTTATTTTCATGCCATGTGTAAATTCATGAAACAAGGTGACATCCTGACGATAAGCGTGGCCTTGTTCACGTTTGACCTTGAAATGACCTATCAATGCCATATCAAATTTCAACTTTACTCTCTTGGATAAAAATTTTAGTTCCACTTAAAGTTGTCGCTACTCTTCATTTTCCTATTCTAACACAAAGATGGGACCCACCAGGTTATCCAAATTGCCACCAGGTGGCACGTAATCAGGGCCGCATATNGCCCCCCCCCCCCCCCATCATGCTGGCCGGTTAGTCCGGCTGCTCGAAAAGCACGGTCCGATGGTTCTATCGAAAAATATGTGCATGCTTCGCTAAAAGTATTTACAACTTCTGCCAATAAAATCATGGGGCAAGTTCAATCATCTCGTGCAGTGTTTCTCCGCTTCCAATCTTTCCATTTCGAGATTAAATCCCCTTATCACGGTAAGACCTAGGGGTTGTGCCAACGATGTATACATTTAGTTGGATTGTAGTCCAAAGGATTCCAGCCTCAATTACAGGCAAATTGAACTCCTCAGTGATATATGGTCGAAAGTGATCGACTTGTAACAAAGTTTCGTGAGTTACGTGGTAAGGAAAATGGCGAGACACTGCAACATTGGCTGGAGGCAGTTTTCTTACAATTTATCGGAGACAACGTAACTCACGAAACGTAGAAGATGTGACACGTCTGGGATGTTTTCTATCTCTGATCTTCCGAACGAACCCTTGCTCACTAAAAATTATCTGAGCCAGAGGCTTATTACCCCCAGTTCCTATAATTGTCAGTGCGACAGTACATCCAATACTTTCTCTGCTAGTGCGGATGTTAACGTCCTTAGCTCCCTTACTTTCGGCTCTAAGTGGATGTTTCTAAGTGCATGAATGTTTCATTCATGATGAAGATCGTCCTTATATTAAGAGTATCAAGCGTATATGGCGAATGCGTTGCTCGAATTCCGCTACAGTTGCTGCTGCATACGGCGGAAGTTGTGTTCAGGCAGCTGTACGCCATCCTGGCACACCAGGGGCATCGCGTGACTCCACCTCCTGTTACATCACTCATACCCCTGGCGTCAATAGGAGCATATCTATTTCACGGCTTGGTCCTAGTCGCGAGTGGCCAATCAAAATGCCCCTTTTATAAACTCGCGGCGTCGTCTGTCATTCTGGCTTCCAGGAATACAAACATTTTTTGTTGTACATTTTAAGTATAGTTTTGTCCGTCATGTCAGAAATTTACTGGAAATCCAAGCATTTTGCGAGACATAAATCGGAAAACTTGACTCGATTCGATCCATTGCAGTGCACTGTACAGCTGACATCGCAACTTGCAATCCAAGGCTCTTCTGCAACGCGTAATCTGATTGGCTAATATTTGGCACGTAAACTAAAGGGAACAGCCATCTTGAACAGTGTGTAGTGGCTATTACCGCCTGGGGTAGAAGTCTGTAGTTCGACGGAATGACGCACTACCCCAGGTAGGCCTGGATGCTGTACGCCGACGGAAAGCAATTCGATTCCGGCACATGAAACCATTGGTCCAAGCGTCACTTGACCACAAAAAGATCGCTAAGGTCGGTTCCTGTGTATTGATGCGCCCTCATCAAGTGGCATATTAGGGAGGTTGATATCAGCGACGTATCACGGCCTATATTAACCACCGTAGCAGATCTGCTACAACAAAAAAAGGGGGCTAAGTTAGGTCACGAATTGTTGCCTTCATTCACCACTGTAGATAACCTGCTACAAGACTTAGTTCCTTTAACAACTGATAGATGGCAGCACCTCCATAGGTATTTTCAGTTGACAAGGCAAGTTGTCAGGCCTATGCCTGAGTGTAGCCACATGGACAAGTTATGATGTTTTCGATGATTTATATCCATCAGCGCCATCAACTTTCACGTGTGTACTGTTCTACAACATTTACAATGCACAAAAGTTATATAATATGCAATAAATTTAAAAAAAATACTTTATGCATTCCAGGGTGGGGCTATAAAGTTGGTATAGCAGATCTGCTACGTTGGTAAACAATGGTTCGATACCCAACACAGGCTAATGTAGTGGCATTGTGTACTTTTGTGGACTTACATCTAACTGAGTCACAACACTTTAGCTTTGTTAGTATGTCACTTTTAACATCAATACTGCATTCTGCATGCTCTGAGGTTCATGTTTCCCCATNGGGGGGGGGTGGGGCGGGGTGGGGTGGAGGTCAGTGGGTGAGGTGGAGTGGGTGTGCCTAGCATTTTATTTCTTGAAAATATCGATCGTCCTTGTCAGTTGAATTCAGAAAACTCAAAAAAATCAAATGTGCAAACATTTCCGAACTCCTGACATACCTGGTGCTAGGCCCCCCTGTATGCATGCGTGGAGCGATCCATGACAAAGTGGTGTACAATCAATTAATTGTTAGAACTTGTCACATGGCATGTTGTTTGATACAATTTACTTTGTATTTTCTGTTGGAACTATCTTTTACATTAGGGTATGTTGAGCATCTTTCGAACCTTTATTACCCAATGTAGCAGATCTGCTACAAATTGGAAACGTAGGTCACACTGTGCGAAAAATTGAAATAAGCTGCCAAAATGATTTTTTCACTTAAAAGTAACAATTATATCAAGGGAAATAATTTTCAAGTTAATATTATGAGGTCTGGTTAATATAGGGATTTATACGCATACGGATCGAAATGTACACAAAATTTGTCCTCGTTGTACGGAATTCTATCCGTATACCAACACGGATCTGAGATAAGCTGCTGATCTCAACCTCCCTATTGTCAATCCATTCATAGGAGGATTGCAGTGTCGTGTGTGTCCTCTCGTGAGACGGAAACACCAATATTCCGTGCGTCAAGAAAGACAGCGGGAACTCCCCGTTCAACTTCCGGCCAGCTGCCATCATGGTCTACTCGTATGCGTTTGAAATTTCGCGATCGACATTTTCCGCGCGGGGCTCTTGCTCGCGAGAAAAAAAGTCGATCTTTCGCGATTTCTAAACATGTTCATGGAAACGGCTAAATGAAAATGAATAGGGTCGAGTTTTCGGCACAGAATTTTACGCATGGAAACGCCCGAAGGGAAAGTCACCTTTAAACAAAATTTACTCACACAGATGTGTTCTATTTTGATATCTTCGACAGCGTAGAGCAGACGAGGAAGCTCTGTAGTGGAACGGACAGTGGCGCCGCGGGAGTGGAGCGGCGAAGAGGAGAACCAGTCTAGACACCAATGAGCATGCTCGATAAGTCTCCACCCACTATAAAAATACTGGACGCGCAAATCACGGGGGTGTGTGGAGGTTGGGATATCCGAATACAATAATGCGATAGGACAACAAATTCCATCCGAATTTCACACATTATTGTACAAGGATGACCCCAAGAATCATTCTTTGTAATATGCACATCTACAATTCCTAAAAACTTCGCGGTGATACACTGCGTATTTCGTGAGTTATCTTACTGGAACTACTGATTGGATGGAGATAGAGAGAAAGAGAACTTCAGTATGAACAAGGAAGAACGCCCCATTTCTAGTAGAGATCTCAGAAATGAAGGATCTCTTAATGGATCTACTGGAAAGTGCCTGAGGACGACCCCGGTTGGGGTAGAAAACAATTCTTGCGAAATTCGGAGACGACCTTACTTATACATGTATTGTCATTTTGTGTGTTGTTTTTAGTGCTCTGTTTTGGTCCGTCTGCTTGAGTGAAAATAGAATCTGGTATGGGAATTTGCAAGGTCGCCATGAACTCAAACAAAACATATTTCGGTTTGTCGACGTGAAATTTCTTTATCGCAGATTCTTTAAGGGTTTCACTTCTTCACCCATCCGGTAAGTCATACCTTTATGCCACACATAAAATCAAATGTTCTCATTGAGAAGATGTCATGATTGTTACACAGTCTTTAACGGTATGTTTTCAAGGAGAGAGCTGCCGTAATGACGTCACATGCATCATCGGCCGCCAACATTTGCTGCCAGATTATCATAAGAAAATGTCGGTGGTCGAAGTTCCGCCTAGTGGTACATCATAATCGGAGATGGTTCAACTATTACATGCAGAAAGGAAAGATACACAGTTGAGACACAAACATTTCCCAGTATGCGCCAAAATCGTAGTTTTGAGGTGACAGAGACATGGCATCGCAACTTGGATCCAACTCCTCCATTGTAATAGGCTACGTTAGTGTTCGGGCAGCGATTAGAAAATGTCAACTGCCGTATGTGTGCTCAACTCCTACGCAGTTGTGTACCGCGCCCCCATCGTTTTACCCCCTCCATAACTGCTTCACATCGTAGTAGACCTAGTGGTGGCGTTTGGTCAACAGATGGCGTCAGGGCCTGGCGCGAGTTTTATAGCCAATCAGCACGCTGCTTTCACAACTCCTTGGCCCGTTGGCAACGGATGTTCTTGTGCTACCATTGCTACTAGATCACATGATCAGCTCAGCCAATGAAAAAGTGTCTCAGGCTCACTCAGCACCATTTGTTGACCAAACGCTGCGAATTTTACGAAGTGAAGCAGTTGTGGAGAGCCCGTAAACCGACGGGGGCGCGAGTCACAACTGCGTAGGGAGTTTATGTGTGTGACAGCAATACCGAGCATCACCAATAGAAGTTGGATCTCGGCAATGCCAGACCAGTGTGACCTTACAACTGCGGTTTTCGTGTATATTCACTTAAAGGGAATGCTTCACATAAGGTGCTATCCCCCAAGCCTTAAAGCTGATTGATACACATTTCTATCAAAAAATGAGGAGAATCAGGGAATACTGACGCAGCTTGGGATGCCCCTTGGGATTCGCCTATTGTTCATTACTAAATTGGTCATAGCGGTTACTGCAATTGGAAATCTTGTTCGTTTTTAAGGAAAATAACGATACCGTTAATAATGTTAAACAAAGACGGGGATGACTTTCTATTTGAATACCATGATGCTTTTGTTTGCCTCCTCTAAATTCATCAAAATGATAATACACATGATTGCAAATGCACACGCTGATTATGGAATATTTGTGAGAGAAAAATGAAAAAACTGGTTAGTAAAATCTATGCACATCCCTAGGGCCCCTTTCAAGTGCTCTACCAGTTATACCTAAAGTCTCCATGAGCCGAGTGATCAAGATTTGATGATCAATAGTTAAGGAATTGAACCCGAGGCGGAGGACCTCGGTTGAGTATCCCAAACACTCGAGGGTGGAGCTAAAACGCAGTCCAAACCCGAGGCGCTTCGCCGAGGGTTTGGACGAGTTTTACGCTCCACCCGAGAGTGTTTGGGATACTCAACAGAGGTCCGACGCCGAGGGTTCAATTTCTATTCTAAAATACCTCAAACTAAACATAGTATACATAGGTTCAGTGCAGTTTGATTGCAATAAATAGGCCTAAGATATCAGGGAGGACGCTCCGTCGATGACGCGACATCAGTGAATCACGCACTGTGTGTACAAACCTGTACATCGTGCCTACATCGTGTACATCTGTGTGCAGCGCTAGCAGCAAGCTGCAGGAGTCGAAATGAGGTCGCAGGGCGCTTTCTTCAACGGATTATCCGCAGGAAATGTACCTAATGGTACAAAACCTCGTTGGGATAGGTCACTGAGTATCCACCTGGCCGACATTCGCTGCACTACCTCGCTGAATGCTCGAAGCGAGAAATGTTGGACGCACGCCATTACACTGAGCGGGTCTTGGTTGTGTCACCCAGACCCGCTGCATTCAGAATGAGGCTAATGCATTATCCATTTGAAACATACGCACGAGATACCAAGGTATTTTAGAAT
>NMRB01003904.1:28689-49677 GCA_002633025.1 Notospermus geniculatus | reverse complement strand
AAACGGAATACTAGTATGTATGTTGAATTGGAAGTACATGTAAATGTAGTTGGACGATAGTCATCATTTTATTAGTCGATCAATTCAGATGTGGTAACAGCGGAATTTATTCAAGACTCAGGTTCATAATTAGGTTCAAAACAAGAAGTAAAATTTACAATTTCTGGATATAGGCTAGGGAAGTAAAACATTTATATCCAAGAATTATAAATTTTACTTACTCTTGTATTGAACCTAAGTATGAACCTGGCGCCATATGCACAAAACATCTTAAGTGTGATTTTTTGAGAATTTCCCAAAGAATTTCCTTAAGTAATCATCCTTAACCTGAGTGGTATGCACAAAGCATCTTAAGTTGAGAATTTTCTTAAAAATCTCCTTAACTTTAAGGTACCTCATCAAGTCTCTTAAGTGAAAATGTTGTCCTTATTTCCAGCAAAAAATACAGAAATTGTGTCTTTGACCTATTCAAAGATGTAGAGCAGCATCATTTCTTCATAGCTCTTATTATTGTTGGTTACACTGAAGATAATGAAGTCAGAGGGTGGTACGGGTACCAGTGATAATTCGGGACAGTGAAAATCCTTTTGATTTTGGCTTGGGTGAGGGGATTTCACTTTGATAGAACGAGAATACTCTTCATTTAATATCAATCTTCTTGCTGCAGATAGATTGACAGAAGCCACGCAGTTCCTGACTTACTAAGAGAAATCCTACTGAGTTGAGAAAATTCCGATTACTTATGAAAATCCTTAACGTGTGCAACCATGTGCTCTTGAAACAGGGATTCCCTAGGCATTTCCAGTGTGAGCTATTGTAAGAGTGAATTCTATTGGCTAACGCACGGGCTAAATTTAGCTCTAGGCCTAAGAGAAATCCTACTGAATTGAGGAAATTCCTATTACTTAAGAAAATTCTCAGCTCAGGAAATTCTTAAGGTGCTTTGTGCATACCACTTGAAGGATTTCCTTAGCCAAGAATTCTTTTACGAGGTTAAGGATAATCTTACACTTAATATAAGGATTTTTTGTGCATATGGGGCCTGAGTCTTGAATAAACTCCGCTGTTGCCATACACATGTGATCGACAATAAACAGAAGACTTTTATTTCAACTAACATTTACTTCTAATTTAACGTACATACATATACTAGTATTCCGTTTCGTGCATGTCTGCTATTCCGTTGAGACCGCCATCTTGAAATCATGTGAACAAAGGAAGCGATTTCTATTTAAAAGAATGTCCTGTGCATGTGCCCCTTTAAATCTATAAGCAGTTACCACCAATCAACCATCAACGTCCTGCTGCATGCTCCATTCGGCCATGACCATCAAAGCTTTTGAGATCAAAAGGAACCTGCAAACCACTTGACCTACAACCGTCAATCATGCTGGCCTGGCTGTGATGATCGTTTCAGTGATGGTTGTGACTTGTTTGGTATAACATTGTTGGTCAATGTACAGTGAACTATACCGTCAACTCAAGGTGAGACTCAGTTCAGCAGCATGGGCCGTGATGACTGTTTCACCAACAGATGTTATAGCTTGGTATAACACCTCTTGGTCAAAGTATGGTGAATCACTGTCAATTTGAGGTGAGACAGAGCTGAAGTCTAACGATCTTGTTGATGCGAGTATTTGGGCGGGATTTCTTAGAAATGCGAGGGACGCGATCAACTGCGCTTCTCAGCCGTAATTAACGGGCGCTTTGGGGCGCAAGCGCGATCGCGCCCGTCAAAAGGCAAGGCCTGGCGTTCAACGCGCTCCAATGTGCTATGTCGTCCCCTGCAGATGACCTTTATGTGCATGTGAAGTTCCAGCCTGATCGGATATCCAATATGGCCACCAGGTGGCATAACCCAAAAATCATCAAAGTCTTTTCTGGGAACGACTTGACCAAGATTGCTCATAACTGATATGTACCTCCCTCTGTCATTAGACTATTATGTCCAACCCAGTGAGCACATGGTCCATGGACCATTTCATTTCCTTGAAATTTGCTGTTGGACTTATATACAAGAGATGTTGAAGGGCCATATATCTGAGCTAGAACCCAAAATTATGCATCACTTCGTGTACAGAGTTAAAAACCACTGTCCATTTATTTTTTGGCATGAGTGTACATCATGCATGGCTTTGGAACAGAGGGAATGTGAGTGCTTATGAGCTTCGATGGCATTTTGCCTGCAGTGGGTCGCCTATGCACCCTGTTTTACTGGTAAATTCCACTGGTATTCCCCTTAACTAAATATGTACGTTTGAGTTTTTATTTTGCATGCTCAGCTCGGGCATACTAAACCGCTCCGATAGAAGTTCGCTTCTCAGCTTGCTAAGGTGCGGGGAAGGTCGGTTACCATAGACAAACCTTTCTGACCTTTGAGATTTCGAGATGAGTTCAGCACACGATCTCTATCCTGGAGAGAGTTGAATCTCACTATCACGTTTTTGGAATATGGAGGTCCCCGTGGCAGCCTACAGCAGCAAAAGCAAGGCCTTCCACAATCTCACGCAATATCATCAACTTATTGACCATGAAATCGCAGGCCGCTTTGTTGGTACGACTCGAGTCGTCGTTAACTCTGCCTGATATGCCTTTAAGAACCAGGCGCGATATGCACAAAACATCTTAAGTGTGATTTTTTGAGAATTTCCCAAAGAATTTCCTTAAGTAATCATCCTTAACCTGAGTGGTATGCACAAAGCATCTTAAGATGAGAATTTTCTTAAAAATCTCCTTAACTTTAAGGTACCTCATCAAGATTCATAAGTGAAAATGTTGTCCCTATTTCCAGCAAAAAATACAGAAATTGTGTCTCTTTGACCTATTCAAAGATGTAGAACAGCATCATTTCTTCATAGCTCTTATTATTGTTGGTTACACTGAAGATAATGAAGTGAGAGGGTGGTACGGGTACCAATGATAATTCGGGACAGTGAAAATCCTTTTGATTTTGGCTTGGGTGAGGGGATTTCACTTTGATGGAACGGGAATACTCTTCATTTAATATCAATCTTCTTGCTGCAGATAGATTGACAGAAGCCACGTAGTTCCTGCCTTACTAAGAGAAATCCTACTGAGTTGAGAAAATTCCGATTACTTATGAAAATCCTTAACGTGTGCAACCATGTGCTCTTGAAGCAGGGATTCCCTAGGCATTCCCAGTGTGAGCTATTGTAAGAGCGAATTCTATTGGCTAACGCACGGGCTAAATTTAGCTCTAGGCCTAAGAGAAATCCTACTGAATTGAGGAAATTCCTATTACTTAAGCAAATTCTCAGCTCAGGAAATTCGTAAGGTGCTTCGTGCATACCACTTGAATGATTTCCTTAGCCAAGAATTATTTTACGAGGTTAAGGATAATCTTACACTTAATATAAGGATTTTTTGTGCATACGGGGCCTGGTTCCATTTTCGTCCCCATATATCAAGCTTGGTATGGTTCTCAGACAGATAAAGTGATAATCTAACTTCTTTGATTGGCATTTTTCAGAGTGTGCGAGATACAGTTCCTTTGGTCTTTATGGATAATATCACTCCGATAAAAGTTCGTTAGTAAAAAGTTTTTGAAAGTCTTTTAAAAAGTTTTTAAGTCTTTAAAAAAGTCTTTAAGTTTTTAAAAACTTTTTAAAGACTTTTAAAAACTTTTTACTAACGAACTTTTATCGGAGTGATATTATCCATAAAGACCAAAGGAACTGCATGATAATCTCCTGCTTGACAGTTAGTTTGTAATCAATGAATTTATGGAAAAGTGCGTCCTTTTGTGATCCGGTGTAACGTTAATGAATGTACCCTGTTAGCCAGAGTCCGGCGGACTGGGAATGACGGCCGAAGGCCGTCATTCCCAGTCCTCCGGACTATGAATTATACGGACACTCTGTAACGTTACAACAGTAGTGTCAACGGTTGTCCGCCCGTAAATGACCGTCCGACCATTGTTCAGGTCTGATAGGCCTTTGGCCTATTGTGAGTCACAGCGAAGGCAAGCCAATAGATTTGGAATAAGGGGCAAATAAAATCGTGGTCCGAGCAGATCGCCCCAATAGCCCAGCTCACTAACAGTCACTCGTTCTCTCCTTTCAGATCACAGGTTCACCAGTTGCAGGTTCGAATCCCACAGCAAACCTTTACTCTTTCTTCGTTAATAAATTATTTGCTCCGACATTTCAGGTATATCATAATCTTTAGGCACCACTCTGTTATGGTGATCGTCTTCCTGTTGGTCGAATTTTGTAGACATTTTTAAAAAAAATGTTCTCAACTTCACGACGATGCGGAGAAGTATTTTTTTAAAAAAAAAAGCCTAATTACCAATTCAAACTTCAGGAATGGGGGGGGGGGGGGCTGGATGCCTCTAATTTTAATGGATACGTACTGTGTTAAGGCCTAATAGCCTATATAAATTGAAATAATTCAAATAAAACGTGTGGAGATGTAGTCCAAGCTTCTAATTAGTTTTCTCCTGAAATTCTGAGAAGACTTGCACTTTATAATAATAATAATAATAATAATAATAATAATTTATTTAATTTAGAAGTGTTTGACCTTGACCTTGACCTCTGACCGTCCAGGTCATTGCGTAATGACTTGGACGGTCAGAGGTCAAGGTCAACTGTCCAGGTCATTGCGTAATCTGAAAGCTCACCCGTGATAACCTTGGTGTAGGTGAAGGTTTCAGGCTTCCACCATCACCAGGTTCTGACTTATCTCATGTTATCTGTGATGGTTGACTGTGACCTTGACCTTTGACCTTGAGTTGCGCAACTGGAGCAGGATCCTTGATTAAACCTATAGGGGATGGTTAATTCAGGCTTCTAATTAGTTTTCTCCTGAAATTCCAAGCAGATTTGCATTTTAGAACTGTCTCCCTTGATTTTGACCCCTGACCTTCAAGGTCATTGCGTAATCTGAAAGTTCATCCTTGATAACCTAGGTGTAGGTAAAGGTTTTAGGCTTCTACCATCACCAGATTCTGATTCATCACATGTTATCAAATTTGAATATCAAATCTCGCAATGATGTCAGCAAATATCATGTGACCGAGCAGGTGCAAACTGAAAATTTCAGTTGCAAAAACATCCTTGGATGAGCTATGATGTTGTAATACCAGTTTCAAGTCGCATAGTGGTTGATCTCCCACTAGTATGACAAAATATCAAATTTGATAAATCAATATCATTATGATGCTCAACCTGGAGAATAAATGCCAGTATCTTGCCGAGGGCCAAAAACATAGGGAAGGAGCTTGTTATTAGTGCTCTACCTGGCCTCCGAGACGAGTTATTCAAGAAACAAAAGTGTGACAGACAAAATTTCAACTTTCGATATATCAATTTCACCATGAACCAGGTATCGGAGACCTGAAATTTTCATTCCATCTTGTAGCTCAGGTCATGTTACCTAGGGGTAGGTCACATCCAGGTCTGTAGCTCTTGCAGGGACAAAGTTACAGTTGTGGCAGACTGAACAGACAGACGGACAGATACACAGACGGACACCATGACCAACACAGTATGGTTTCCGATACTAGAATCCGAAACCAAGGTAAAGTTCAGCCGTGGGAATTCGATTTTGCTTACTTGGATGAATCTGAACGGTACGCGCAGTTCGGACATTCAGTGACAGCTCTAGGCATAAATCCCAGTCCTCCCCGGACAGCCATTTACAGCAAGCGGTTATAATTATCTGTCCGCCGGACAATGGTTTACACCACCAAATTGTTACTGAGCGTCCGGCGGACGATCGATGACGGGTACACTCGTTTACGTTGCACCGGACTTTGTTTCCCAAGCAGCAGATGTAGTCCTTAATTTCTTCATCGACGAAGCCAATTCGAAATTTCTCTGTCCGTGAAGGGCTCGCCTGGCGTCAATCGCTGTAGTTTGACGCTGTCATACAACTTGTCAACGAGCTGGTTTATCTTACCCTCCAGTTAACAGTCAGTTTCAAGATATGATTGAGCGACTCACAGTTATTATTTGGCCATAACACTGGCATGGGGTAGGACTGCATGTTTCCGAATTTTCGAGAATTTTTTTTGTAGTAATCCTCAAAATCAAAATCAAATGTGGCATACTTCTCCCTCAGCTCGATATCCCTCTGATCGAATTCACTATCCTCGCACCGTGATCCAGGATGATTTTTGTTCTGAGACTTGCTGGCTCGAATATCTGTCCATTTCCTCTTTACGTTTTCCTCGAAGCGACGCATGCATTAGCACAACTGTGGCACCCGGGAAGCACATCTCGAGGGCGTTCACATTTGGTTGGTCCTCATCACTCCCGACAATCACCTCCGAGAATCCCAAAGAGGCGTAATCCACTGTATCGTTAAGTTTTGCTTGAAGATGCGAAAGGAAACGATGGTGCGAGTGAAACTCGCGCCCCAGTCATGCCAGTGTTGGTGTAATGGACCGAGGGAAATGGGTGCATCCTAAGAAGTTTTCCTGAGAAGTTTATTGTTTTTTTACACAACGGTCGTGATGTGCACGGTCTGAGGTTAAATGTTCGATCCACCCCCATCGTAGTTGCATGCTTCGTATAGTTCTTGTTCAAGCATAACGCGCGTAGTTCCTCGCAAAAGAGCTGCCACACGAAGTCATCCAGATGGTGGAACGATTCGTGATTCTCATGTACAGTCGTACAAGTGATTCGTATGACACAGATGACACCAGAATGACGCTGTTCACCAAAATGTCGAGAAATATTGACAACATTCCTCCAACCAGAGGTGCTCTGGACGAAACACGTGAGGAGGGCGGCATACCAAGCTGGGTATGTGTGGGCTTGGCCCTAATGCAGCAACTGGTGCTCCCTGCTCCTTGCCAGTGAGGTCGGCGGAAAGATGAGAATCTCCACCCACAATTGGGAGGCGGGCACGGACTTCACTTTCTTTGGTCGTGGTGGTGATTCACAATCACCATCATGACCATGTTCATCATAGCTTGATGATCTTTTTCTGACAACATGTCTGAGGCTTCGCCTTCGGCCAGGAACAGTCGAGGAGTCACCATCACCACCAGCATGATGATGATCAGCCATATTTCCAATCTGTGTAACTCCAACTGGCAAAACCGGAATTTAAGGTCTGCTTCAATCTCGTACCCAGAGATTAGTTACGCTCGGGCCGAGGTTGACGGTCGCTACCATCAGGTCTCACACACCAGTGAGGCGCCCAGGCTACCATGGAGCCTGACCTGGAGCGACGTCGATATTCACATCATCATCTTCTAAAGCATGTAGCGCCGACAATATCGTCATGGCACACATCATGGCATACATTTTTGAAAAGCTTACAGCTCAGAGAACACATCTGGCCAATTTTCGAAATCATCCAACTCTGTATTGATTGCTGAAGGTGGCAATTCCAAACCCGACACGTGCCTTGAAAATGGAAAAAAAAACTGGAAATCTACTCCAAGGCCTACAAACTTCACAATTACCATGATATGAGAAAAAAAAAATTTTCTCAACCATGTGCTTGCCTCATAACAAATCCAAAATGCATGCATTTTGGATATGTTATGAAAAAATGGGGGGTCACTGCAGCGTTTTTTTTTCGCTACGGCCCTTCAAAATCTCACCTTCATAATTCGCGCCATTGAACAGGAGTCGACCTTGACCGAGCTACTTTTCAGCTATAAATAGCTGACCAGGCATGAACACTGTATTCTTGCGCACAGGGCACTGATAATTTGCTCATCATATCTCCAAAACTATCTCTTCACAAAATAACTAAGACACTCATACCATTTTGGACCAAATTACACATTGCATTGCGGAGAAGGCATGCAGAGAACTATAGTATATTGCAAATGCACCAAATCTTGTAAGGGCACCTGCAATTGTTTCAAAACCAAACTAAAGTACAGTCCCGGATGCAAATGTGGTGGACTCTGTTATGTTACCAAACTTAAAAACTGCAACTTTTAGAATACCATCTCTGTCAAGAGAGACAACCAATTTTGTCACATACTTAACAACACCGTGTTCTGAGCGAATAACGTGAACAAATATTTGTCAAGCAGTGACAAATTCTGCTAACCATATGAAATGGTACAGCGACATGGTGGAATACCGAAGCCAAAAAGTTTGGCTGCTGCAAGAGGGTCACTCGGACCAAGGGATACATTCCTCTTCCTTGACTTGCACTTGAATGCCAGATCCAGCTCCACCAGCTCCACCATCTACAGGCCCGTCTCTAACCTGTCTTACTTCTCCAAGCTGCTTGAACGGGTTGTTGCTGCGCGTCTGCATAGACACCTTCGACAGCATAACCTCTACACACCTAATCAATCAGCTTATCGGCCAGGCCATAGTGTCGAATCGGCCCTCACTTGCATCACAGATAGTGTTCTGAGAAGTTTCGACAGTAAGGATGGCGCTGTGATGGTACTTTTGGATCTATCAGCCGCATTTGACACCATCGATCACGTCATATTGATAAACAGGCTGAGAGACTCATTTGGAATCGGTGGAGTTGCTCTTTCATGGTTTCAGTCGTACTTGTCAAATCGTCATTTTAGAGTTAAAGGTGGTGACAGTCTTTCTGACCTCCATGACTTGAAGTTTGGTGTTCCACAAGGCAGTGTGTTGGGTCCCTTGCTCTTTTCTTGCTATACCCAGCCGCTGGCAGCTGTCATGAAGGATCACCGGGTTGACTTTCACTTCTTTGCAGATGACACTCAGATTTGGCAGGCCTTCAGCTTTGCTGATGTTAACTCGTTGCCCTCCGTCATCTCGAGGATTGAGAGTTGCCTCTGTAACGTCCGCTTGTGGATGCTTCAGAACAAACTTCGACTCAATGATCTGAAGACTGAATTCTAGCTCCTGCGATCTCAATTCCAAAACCATCTAGTTTCAAATGACATTTCTATCAAAATTGGCGATGCCACCATCAAACCTAGCGCCACTGCTAGAAACCTTGGTTTTACATTTGATACTGGAATAACGTCTCCAATGTCATCTCCACTGGCTATTACCATCTTCGTAGAATCGCAGCAGATAAAAAGTATCTTCCACTTGATCTCCTGACCATGCTTGTTCATGCCTTTATTACATCCAGACTTGACTTCTGTAATGCCCTTTATTATGGTCTGCCTTTGTACGAAATCAATCGACTCCAAAAACTTCAAAATCAAGCCGCTCGCCTCCTCACCAATACTAGAAGGCATGACCATATAACTCCTGTTTTAAAACAACTTCACTGGCTCCCAGTGCGTGCGCGAGTGGATTTCAAGGTCCTGTCATTTGCATATAAGGCTGTGCATGGTACGGGGCCAACCTATCTCTCCCTGACTTCGCAGTCCAACAAGAGGTCGACAAGATCGAATTCCGCTCCCATTCTGGAGTGGAAATTTGCGGCCAAGAAGTCAGCAGGAGAGAGGGCCTTCACTGTCTGTGCCCCGCGACTTTGGAATGCACTCCCGCCTGCACTGAGGGCCATTGACAGTCATTCAAGTTTTAAATCTCAGCTTAAGACTTATCTTTTTAACAAATTATTATCTTAACTAATTTCTTTCAATGTTTTATATCCTACATTTAATGTTTTATATTCAATGTCCATTATTGTAAAGCGCCGCTGACGATTTATTTCAATCAAAGTGGCGCTATAGAAATTCATTTTATTATTATTATTATTATCAAAGAAGACAAACACTGACTGCAAGCGCAATTCTCTCCGTATATCCATGCAAGAAATCATCAACAAAAGTGAACCTGAGGTGAAGACAACGTCACGCATAGCTTGAATTTCCTTTTTGGCACATTTAGCAACATTAGCCTGAACTTTTGATTCATGCTGGAGGGTCGATCCTGTGACTTTCAATCCAGACAGTGACTGGCCATCATTTTTCACGAGTTTTCCCTCAAAACAATACTCCTCACTATTCAAACTCATGCGGAAAGCAGACAAACACACGTTTCCAGGAACATCACAAAATGTCCACATATCTCCTATCCTTAACACTGCTCCTTCGTAATCCCAAGTGGACTTCTGGAAATAAATCATACGAAATTGAGTCAAAAATGACGAAATGTCTGCAAACACCCAGTCTCAATTTTTTAAACTACTTAAAAGTGCAAAGTTCAATTTACTGGCAGGGATGCCAAAGATTGCAGATCAGACGGGATCGGTTGCACTGTCTATAGCCATGTCCATCCAAGGCATGCACATTGCTCCTGAAATGAACACATGCGGGATGGCCGATCACATTTTTAACTGTGATTAATGAATAATGTACACCCTTAATCAAAAGTAAATGCACAGCTAATAAACTTAAATATTTCCCAAAATCTTCAGCGGATCAACCATTGCTTTTCACGGCAGTTATTTAGGGCATCAAGACACATTTTGAGACCAAAAATATCATGAACTTGCATGAGTTGTATTTTTGACAAAAGTTCGAAATTTCTATAAAAAAGTGAGATTTACAATCACATATTTTTTTGAAGTGAAACCAACGTCTTTTTAAAGCTTTCCTGTTTCTATACACGAATAAATTTTCAAATTTTCAATTGGAGGTTCCATGTCGTAATTATGAAGAATTTATTCGAAAGTTTCAGTCGAAACTCCAGTCAACAGTTCAAGTCTTATTTTATAGTCCACCTTTCCTTATTGTCCCAAGACCAAGCTCACGGAATAGTAAATGGCGTCAATTCCATAAGAGGCTACGTAGGTTCTGCCTTCATTGGTAAGGAATTGTAAGGAGGAATTAAGAAAGGTGACACCGCCACTCATCTCACACAAAAGACCGCCTGGCCTTGGATTACTCGATGGAGTGTTATCAGGAGTAACTATTGTTGACTATGCCATGAATAGGCCTATTCACAATATTCAGCAGACTTGGTAGATCTAAATGAGACGGAAGGAATAGCCCTGACTTGACTGGAAAACTGAACGAAATTCATTTTGGAAAATGTTCTGTAACTTCTGTTCACCACGGAATTTTTTAAGCCTGAAAAAATAATTTTGCTGGGAAACAAACAGGCTTTAAAGTGACGTTGGTTTCGCTTCTAAAAAATATGCGATTGAAAATCACACTTTTTATGGAAATTTCAAACTTTTGTCAAAAATACAACTCATGCAAGTTCATGATATTTTTGGTCTCAAAATGTGTCTTGATGCCCTAAATAACTGCCGTGAAAAGCAAAGGTTGATCCGCTGAAGATTTTGGGAAATATTTAAGTTTATTAGCTGTGCATTTACTTTTGATTAAGGGTGTACCTCCATTGTCCATGGAACTGGGAGGCTGGATGGCCTCAACTCTTGCACTTGATCCTGAAAATGAAAAATGAAGTTCACAAATTGGATAAGCCCACCAGAGTTGCTCAATGCCAAACAATAAACATGGAGAAATCATGAGTGACGTAAACAACTCGGTTGCCCGTTCTAGCTAGAAAAGAGTACTAAGCATAGGCATTGTTCAGTCAGAGCACAGTCTGACCGTCATGTCTCTCTCCACCTTCTCCAGATAACGGGCATGCCGGGTATCAAGACTTTGAAAGCAAGCCATGAAAATCCAGAAACTAATCCAAAATTGACCGTGAGAAGTTGTAATCAATAGCATACCATTAGTCTCTGCAATGCCAACTGTACATGTAGAAGCAGCAGGCTGGGCGGTTGCAAGCGGAACTCCTTGACCTGAAAAAGACATGCCAAATTACATGTATATCAAGTCAGCGAGCATAATACCGCATTGCACTTTCATTGAGTGTATTCAGAAATATTGGGGGTGAAAAATCTCACTGTGTACAGCAGAAGCAGACAATACCTGCCGCACACGATGCAACCCTAGTAACCGGACAACAATGGACTTAGGGTTTACTCTAAACGGTCCAACACACATTGTTTTCTAACCAGCTGAACCTTGGTTCGAAATAGAACGTGCAACCAGGCCTTGATTTGAAATTGAACACAGGCATAGGCATGGGATTGGTGGAAGCGTCACGTCAATAAAATGCATTTCAATAGCCAGACTTCACCAACAATACCAAGGTCGTCTGCCTGACAACCATACATGTAGGTCCTCCGATCGAGCTCCAGATGATTTAAACGTACTAAATGCCCACTGTAGTGTACATGATCAAATTTTTCATCCAATTTTCTGAATATGCTCAATAAAGGCCTACACAAAAGCTGCAATAGGCCAGGAATCGGCAGATAGATAACACAATTTCCTTAACTAAGCCGTCGATAGGCACCGAAAGCACTTTCTGTGCGGTCAGCCCAGGTCAGTAGCAGGAGGTGTTAAATAGCTATGATTTTGCCTTGAGCGAACTGAAAAAGGAGAAACTAGAGCATGTTGTGACGTGCTAAGACTCACATGGTCGGACATCCACATCAGATTCCTTTGAACGAGTGCTCTGCTGCTGATGCTTTTTCCTGTTCGTTGAGGAAACGCAGGAGCTGAAATATTTTTTAAACAAAAAATGCTAATATACATGTAGCCTAACAAAAATTTGTCAATATACATGGATGGAATAGCAAAAAGCTAAGAAATGTTAAATTTGCTCGATAAGCAAATTTGGTGACCTCCACGCAGACATGCCACTGCCAGCTAAAAGTTACATGTACCGGTACATGTTCCGCAGTTCTTGGGACTTGATGTGTCAAGTCCAATGATAATCCTGGGACTGAACATAAACTCACCTTCAATTGGCAAAATATCCTCAACTGGATATGTCTCCACTTTTCCGCCATTCAACAGCCTAATTTCACGTAAGAAATGGTCGACAGTTATAACCTGGACCGGGCAACCTTCTATTTCATCGTATGTTTTTGGCATTGTTCGGTGGGGTCAATCGGGTTATGTTTTGACTGCGCTGAGGACCCTTTTTGCGTATCGTGTGCAGGAACTGGGATTCTCACATTTTGATCGACTGCTGGCTGAAAGATGTCCGCGGAAATAAAGTTTTTTTGCAAAACATGTGAATAGTTTTTTTCTGATTAATAAACATTTTTTCTGCAACATAAAGTTATTTCCCCATAATTTTAGGGCGGAGAAATTAAAGTTTTTTCGTGGAGTTAGATTTTTCCACGACTTTAAAATTCCCTGTGATAAACTCGGAGAAAAATAAGGTAAAGGGTAAGGTAGATGTGCTAAGAACAGGAAATTGACCAATCAATCGAAGAAGTAGGGAACAGATGCTGTTGTCGTTGATAAAGACCATTTGCTTATATTTCCAATCCACGTCCGGGGCAACCTTGAAAATTCGAAGGATTTCCTGCCTAGTAAAAAGCATATGCTCAACTTTATTCATATGGACACAATGATTTACTTAATTTCGAAGCAAACCCAAGATGCTAAAAAGCATTTGCTTTATATGAAGGAAAACCTAAATTTTCCTAGCATTTCCTACAGTTTTATTCATATGGGTACAAGTAAATGCTTAAAAATCGGTAGTTAAAGCAAATGCTAGTTTTTATTCATATGGCCCCTTGACCTGAAAAAGACATGCCAAACTACATGTATATCAAGTCAGCGAGCATAAAACCGCATTGCACTTTCATTGAGTGTATTCAGAAATTTTGGGGGTGAAAAATCTCACTGTCTACAGCAGAAGCAGACAATACCTGCCGCACACGATGCAACCCTAGTAACCGGACAACAATGGACTTAGGGTTTACTCTAAACGGTCCAACACACATTGTTTTCTAACCAGCTGAACCTTGGTTCGAAATAGAACGTGCAACCAGGCCTTGATTCGAAATTGACTGGAAGCGTCACGTCAATAAAATGCATTTCAATAGCCAGACTTCACCAACAATACCAAGGTCGTCTGCCTGACAACCATACATGTAGGTCCTCCGATCGAGCTCCAGATAATTTAAACGTACTAAATGTCCACCACTGGATATGTCTCCACTTTTCCGCCATTCAACAGCCTAATTTCACGTAAGAAATGGTCGACAGTTAAAACCTGGACCGGGCAACCCCCCTCTCTCAATGAAACCATGTCTCCTCGTTTTAGGATGCTTATGAGGTAGGGGCTGTTGCGCCGTTCCTCGCCAAACAAATGCATGCTTGCACATCTTCTTCTCTTCTGACTCAACTCTGTGAAAAGAAAGATGATGTATACATTCGTCCATACATCGGCGATTATGCCCCAAACANTGAAGACCTTGACTAAAGATCCTCAACCAGTTCTCCTACCAGGAAGAATGGAGGGAATGAGACGCACCGATTACATTTGGGGCTATTCCAAAGAGGACATTGCGAACTATAAGAAAGATTCAGAATGCTTCTATCAGTTGTTCTGCCTTCCTGTTCGAAAGAACTGACACCGTATGATGAAATTCATCGACCATGTTCCTGAATTCATGGAAGTTTTGGCTTTTCCTCTAGCAAGATTCCAGTCAGAAGGTGGTGAGCACGCCAATTACAGGAAGTTCACAGTTTATTGGTCTTCCCTGGAAATTTTCTGAGTCCACAAACTAGGCCCACAAAGGGAGGCCTAGGATGAATGGTATAAACGTCAGCCGAGAACTTGCGACGAAAGTGATCTAAGTGCATCATGGATTGATTTTGGGAGGAATCAATTGTAATAGACCCCAACTGAACAGTTTCACAAAGGACGGCCAGGAGTAATTCATGGTTCCCAAATGCATCACATTTTGTGGTTTGGACTCAGTCATTTGGTTCTTTGATGCCATGTCTTCAGGATCAACCATGAATTACCCCTGGGCGGCATTTGTAAAATTGATTAGTAGGGGTCTATTATAGTCTGACTCAACCTAGAGGTAACATGAAAGGAATGTTTGGAATGCGAAATAGACCCTCTCCACTTGGATTATTTGGGTCTATTAAGAAACCACAGTTCATGTCACATTTCCCATAACTCGCATAACTCAAATTCCTTTCATGTTACCTCTAGGTTGAGTCGGACTACACAACTGATCCCTCCCAAAATCAATCCATACTGGTCTTGGCCAAGAACTTCAAACGAAAGTGAACTGATATTCATCCTAGACCTCCCTTTGTGGGCCTAGTTTTTTGACTTAGAAAATTTCCACCAAAGACCAATAAACTGTGAACTTCCTGTATATGCGTAATCGATTCTACCTCCAGCACAGCCGACATTGTGGAAAGGGAAACCAGATACAACGAGGGAGCTTCTCTTCAAGATGTGGAAAGACCTCCGGTTTGAAGTTAACCAAATGCAAACAGCTGAAGATCCTGATGAAAGAGACGCTGCAGATCCTGATGAAAGAGACGCTGCAGAAGCTCCCACACCACCATCTGAACAGTCCACAAGGGACTTTTAAATTAATATGAAACCTGGCTGTACCAATGCCACTGGTACAGCCAGAGTTTCAGCTACCCCATACGTCTACACATCCCAAGAAATGTGTGTCAAATGGGAATATTATAGAGGAATCCCACTGACGTCATCAAGTCATGTGACTGGCCGTCAAAACGACGCAAACTGGTGTCAATAGGGTGCTACACGTGGTTTGACGTTCCGCCCGACGTGACGAGACACGACCCGAAATAACGTCATCGCGCCATCGTGACGTTCCTGCAGGAAACACGTGGTCAATTTGACGGCCAACGCGGCCTTGATGACGTCACGTGGGAAACCTCTATACTTCTGCTCCGTTCACCGTGAGAAACGGGGTTGAATACAGCAAATTTGGATTACTTGGTTGTGTTAGTTTTCTTTGACATTTTCATCAAGGCATGGCACAACGGTCCCTGTAACTTACAAATTCATATTAATGGACTTGACAAGCAAGTTCGTTACATAAGCATGGTCTAGCCTTGAGCATGGCTCCGCACTTGATAGATTATGCCAAGGAACTCAGTAGGGATAAAAAAGCATTGGATGAACTCAGTATGCACAGAACAACAGCGTCTTATAAACTGCGCGAGGGCCTTGGCACTGTAGTGCGCAAACTATTGGTGAATAATCTGAAGAACAGCCTCTTCTCCATGAACATTGACGAATGTTTCAGCAACAACAACCAAATATCATCAGTCTGTTGGTTAGTTATTTCTGTGAGGCAACAAAGAAGGTCGTGGTGAAACATTACAAATCAGAAACAGTATGACTGTAATGAATGCAATGAACAGTATTAAGAGTTTGTGATGGATTGTTTTGAAAAGGATGGCATTGAACTCAATCACCTGATTTCGAATCAGTCTGATTCAACAAATTACATGAAAGGCAAGACAGCTAGGTTTGAGACATTGCTGAGAGAAAAGGTCCCACATCTATTGGACACACATGGTGACATACATGTATGTCACCATATTCATAACACTGTCCAGCGATTCTGTGCTCGCTTTGGAAAAGTAGTAGAAGGACTTGGTGATGATCTGCACACAGACTTTAAATGGATAGCCCCGATATCCGGGCCAAGTTTCTAGAAATTTGCCTTCTTGGTGTCGATTACAGACTACCTAGATCCTGGCATCCCACTCTGTTCCTAGGGAAACAAGATTGAGGGTGTATGAAGTACTCAATGAACTGAAGGCAAAGCAATTCACTAGTGATGGGAAGAAAAGGAAGGAGAGAATAGTGAGCATGGTGATTTATCAACTGCAGCAAACAAAAATGCATATTCGGAGACGACTTTGCCTATCATTTTGTCATTATATCATTTTGTGTTCGTTGTTTGTGCTTTATGTTGGATACTAGTATCATCCAGTAGTCTTGAACGTTAGTTGTGGTGTTGATATTTTTGGTGACTGGGAGAGGGGAATGTGGATGGTAGTCAGCTGCCCTGCATTCAGAGAGACTTTAGTGAAAAGTCTCTCTGAATGCAGGGCAGCTGACAGGGATCTGTGGTTATAAGTATTTATTAGCAAATGCAGATTTGTANAAGTTTCTAGAAATTTGCCTTCTTGGCGTCGATTACAGACTACCAAGATCCTGGCATCCCACTCTGTTCCTAGGGAAACAAGATTGAGGGTGTATGAAGTACTCAATGAACTGAAGGCAAAGCAATTCACTAGTGATGGGAAGAAAAGGAAGGAGAGAATAGTGACCATGGTGATTTATCAACTGCAGCAAACAAAAGTGCATATTCGGAGACGACTTTGCCTATCATTTTGTCATTATATCATTTTGTGTTCGTTGTTTGTGCTTTATGTTGGATACTAGTATCATCCAGACTGAGGATCTCAAATCGACATTGAAATCAAAACGGAAGCTTCGCCACCTCTCCTGTACTTGGTTGAAGAAGAAGCTGGTGTCACCTCTTTCATCAAGGCGGGGGCCGTAACTCTGGACAATTGTGCCAAAACAGCGAAGGAGGCATTCTTTACGTTTATGGCAATATTCTATGTTCTGGATATCAACTACTCTCAGTGCCATGCTAATTTTCTTCGGTTCATTCAAGAATTCATCATGGGTTCCAAGCAGCAATTCAGCAGTGGACCAAAGTATTCGAAGTTCACTGAAAAAAATGAACCTGAGGGCAGCTCCTGATAAAGATTGGAAGCAGTGACCTTTGAATATATGTGAATTGTAGATGAATCGCTGAAAGATTTCTGGTGTTGAACTTTGGGTAATTTACTGTTTTGTATGAGAATCATGAGGAATAATAACCAACAAGACTGATTATGCCACATTCTAAGGGTGGCTTTCCATTGGAGCGTTTCAGCACAGAGAAATGCTCCAATGGAAAGCCACCCTTACTCTGATTTATACTCCGCAAAAGGAGAATCCTTCATTTTGTTTTCTCTTCACTGATGCCTGCCTCTCAAAACTCTAGTCATAAGTAAAGCTGTCCCACAGACAGCTATACATGCAAATTTGCATTTGTACACGGTGTGTAAGCATACTTTGTACACGGTGTGTAAGCAAAATTAAAATTTGATTTAACTTCTGTGTTGTTTATTCATTACTAATGTAGTGAAAATGGGGTCGGTGCCGTTGTCGTCGTTATGCGTATATCCGTATTTTAACAGCTTAGCGACGTTCAGCTCCTCAGCGTCACAGGAGGTACAGGTACGGCACACCCTGGTTTGCCAAGGGTGTCCCTTGTGGTAAAAGGCCCCACCCCTCAGGTCCTACTTTCTCGGCCACGTCCTTGCCCGGCCCTGGGGGCGTCACGTGGGCCGTGTTTTACCACAATTGGCGACGAGGTAGTGAATTCGAACCCGCGCCAGTTATTTATCGTATATTATAGGCCTATTCATCCCACACCATTCACCATTTTTCGTTGTGGGTCGGGTGAGAGTATTGGGTATTGGGATCATTAGTGTGCGGGCAGTTTTACCACAATTGGCGTTGTCAGGTCGAACTTGCGCCGGTTTCTTATTGTAGACCCCTTCTCTGTTACATAGTAGGCCTGTTGGCGCGTGGGCGCCGTTGAGATTGTCGTACTCACGTAATTATTTTTGGCATTTCCACCACGCCGTTTTCTTGTGGTATTGAATTTATAGGCCTAATCTCTTTTCACTATTCTTTCGTCGTAGTGAGGGTGGGAATTATGGGTAATTATTAGGATTCTGATTGGTACGTAGGTCTGTGGCACTAATTGTTGACGGGGAGGTTGATATTGTGTAGTGTATGTCGTTCTTCTCTTCGTCGTGATTTTCTGTGGTCGGAGTGACGACCGTTTGTATTTCGAGATTAACTTGCGGTACAATTTATTTTAGATTTCATTGGGCACTTAATTTGGTGCCTGTGACTGGGTTAGGCTTAGCACTGCGACGAATAGCTATTGGTGCGGATATTTCGCCTAATATTTGACGCCATATTTACGGTGTTGGACACTGGGATATTTTCCGGGTGCCGGAATTTCCTTGACTTTTTCTAAGTTTTGGTCCACTCGTGGCACACAGGCCACTAGTGTAGTCAACGCAGTATATCTGGCTGGTCTATTAACCTAAAGTTTGTATATAGCACGCATCATTGTGATGAATCCTTAATACCCTGATTGAATCTTATCGCAAGTAGTTTTGGTAGATTAGGTTTAGTTTCGGTCTGTTGGGCGGCGAGCCTATATTACGTCACTCTTGGCGTGCAACTTGTTATCGGGTTGCGGGTTTAGTACAATACCGTATAAGCCTCCTAGTTTGTGCAATTCATTAAACCGGCTTTTGAACTTTGAAATAAACTCTCTTGATGCAAATCTAGTTTGTGTTGGTTCCTACATTTATCTACATTTATTGAAATAAAGTCCAAGGCACGTGACAACTTTTTGTCATGTCCGTCGTAGGACCACCTCGTAAGATTCAAATTAATGTGGCGAGCGAGGAGGAATTGGCATCTCTTCCCGGCATTGGGGCAAAGAGAGTGCGGGCCATTTGCGGTCTCAGGGAGGCTACTTTTCACCTAAAGTCGTATTCTGATCTTGATTGCCTACCCTCTCATATAGTCGACCGTTTGCGGGAGGAGTCGTTACTTGACTTCTCCGTGCCACATTCTAGTTCCCACAAAATGGAGGCCTCGTTTATGAATGAAAACCCTTCGTTAGCTTGGGATAGTATGGGACGCTACTCTCACGAGCGACCGGTTTCCCGGGCGCGGCCGGGGGTGAGTCGGCGTCAGGTGTCACAGCGGGGGCAGGAGATAGGAGTTAAGGGCGATCAATTGCCCAGAGCATACTCTTATACTTCCCGTCAGGCGCTCCCCGCTGGTTTGAGAGCCGACATACTTTCCCGGTATCGCTCGGAACCGTCCAGTCGGCCTCGGGGGGTGCTCCCAGCGATTCCCACTGCACCGGGGGAGAATTTGAAACCGCGATCGGAACCCACGCGTCCCCTCGAGTCGTGGACGCGTCATTTGTTCCCGACGCGGTGAACTCTAAATCAATGCTGAAAGTTGAGGGGGAGAATGTTGGCCCCAAATCGCAGTCGACTCGGCAGTTGACGCGGTGGAAGCACAACCCCTCAATTTGAATGGAAATTACTATCATTCGCAGTCGACTCCGGAAGTTGACGCGGATGTTGAAGCCCGCCAATCAACGTTTGGGCCAATGCCGGAAGTTGACCCATCAATTAGACCTCACTTGAAATCGGGGATTGGCCCCGCAACGGTAGTTGCGCCACAGGTTGCCGCCCCAATGAGTGTGACGTCTGCGCCCGTGACGCAGCCGTCATTAAAAGACGGCGTGTCGGTTCCTCAAAGGGTTTCATCACCGTTTTTCAAAACAGACGTAGATACTAGGCCTAATGTGACGGGGTTTACTCTAGTAGGCTCTAATTTACCCCGTAATGGTGATCAGTATGTGAATGACCTAAGACACAATGTCTCCTTGTTAGCACCGTGCGGAGTTTATAGTCATGAGGAGAAAAGCTCTGCCTCTATTCCACCTCCGCCTGGGTTTTTGGGGCTAGATTACGGTAGATCGATTGCTCACAGATGGGATTTGACTCCTTCCTCGAAATTGGCTGTTCCGAATTATGGTACATCTACGGAGATCCCGGTTTCAGTGGGTCGGCCCCCAATGAATCCCTTATTTTTAGGGCCATTTGGTGGTCCACTTGATTCTATTTCTTCTGAGGTATTGCCGGTAGATACTCTAGCCCCTGACCCTATGGTTCCTCCTTTCTTATTAGGTGAACAAGGGACCACAGTTGCGGCCTCTCCAAGCCCACCATTTGGAAAGGACCCCTATTATCCAAAGGGCCTAGGCCCAGTTGAGGGTAGAGATAGCCACTCGTGTATAGCTCTCAGTCTGAATAAGGTTGACCCCACTAGATCGTCTAGGAATCCCCCTGCGTCTGTTTATGTCGACCACTTGGTAGTTGAGGCCCCGTCGGGGAGAGGCGTGGCCAAGGACCCGCGACAGATCATTGCCGACAGCGGGCGCCCCCCGGACTGTGCTGTTCCTGCCCGAGAGCATAAGACCGCGGCCCTAGATGCCGCAGGGAGATGTCTCCCAGATCTTGGCCATAATGTTATCGACCAGGAACGTGCAGCTTCAGCCCTGAAGGGCGGTTGGGGGTGTTCCCCGGATGTCGGGCATGGTGGTCCGGTTCGGGAGCGTGTCCCCTCCAGTGTATCCTATTCTCCCCTATTTCTTGCCCGGTCC
>NMRB01003904.1:16361-27109 GCA_002633025.1 Notospermus geniculatus | reverse complement strand
CCCCCCCCCCCCCATGGACGCAGAAAAATTTTAATTAAAATCCACGAAACTTCGTACACAGCCACTGTAGGGTATTGCCATCTACCGTTGCTATCGGCGACGAAAGCAAGTCGTCTGCATTTCAAGATACGAGGCCCAAAAAGTGCAGTTTTCGATGATTTTGCCATTTCCCCACTATGAATGCACTACAATGCATTAGAAGACGGGTAATCAAGTAATGCAATAGACTTTACAAACGTATACCAAGCCTGTGAAAGCGGCATTCCTGACCTACACTTCGCCTACACATAGACGCTGGCGCTCACTGCAATGTGTTTTCGCTGGACACTTTCAAGCGCATCCGGACATCAGAGAAAATCAACCGTTCGCAACCGGTAAGCTTTAGCGGCGACAAGATGTCAACCATTGGCACAACTGCCCTGTTGCTTGGTGGCATGCTTTTGCTGTCTGCGCAAGGTACGACACTGTGCTGCGAAATGATTAAGTTTGCCGCACGCGTCGCATGTCTTGCCATGTGCCGGGCAGTCACTACGGTCTTTCGTGCTGTGCTGACCTCCGCAGTTCCCACACGGTTTACGCGGTTTTGTGGCAGTGTGGTCGGGTTTGGGATTAGGCTTGCTCTGTGCTTCACCTTCTTGGTCCTCACTTGGTTGACGGCTTGTGTGGCTGGGTACATGCTGAACGACACATGTCGATGGCTTTTTTCAGGTCGAGATTCGCTTCCTGCATGAGGCATTTCCTCACTGCGTTGTCTCGGATACCGCAAACGATCCTGTCATGAATGAGGTCATCTTTAAGTGCACTGAAGTCACAAGTTCGGGCGAGCGTACGGAGTGCAGTGATGAACGTGTCGACTGTCTCCCCGGATTCCTGTTTGCAGTTGTTGAACTGATAGCGTTCGTAAATGACATTCGTTTGACCAATGCAGTATGTTTCCATCATCTTGAGAACTTTTGAAATGTCCTGTTTATCGTCTTCTGAAGCGAACGGTAGGTTATTGTAAACTTCAAGCCCGGACTGTCCGATGCACGTGATGAACGTTGCTATTCGTAGTTTAGGGTCTTGGCGGTTGAGCTGTGAGACAATCTCGAATGAGTCCCAGAGTTGTCTCCATGTTCTCCACGTCTGCGCTTGGTTGTTGCTGTGGATCGCGAGCTTAGGAGGGAGTGGTGCAGTTCCCTGGAGTGCCATTGGGGCTGGCAGTGCTGCAGCTTGAGGATGGGATTGCTCCTGTGTGCTTTCGTTTGGCATGATCACGTGGGCTGGGTGTGATGCTGGGCTTGTAACAAGTTCACACATGTTGCTGTTCGGGCTTGGATGGCGACGATGTACGTCCAGTGCACTGCATGCACGTGTGTGACGATGTACAGATGCACGCAGCTATGTACACTGCACTGTTGTGCAGCGTCCGTCAGTGCCAGTGGGAAAAGGCGCCCATGGTCGGGAATGACGCTTTCACAGGCTTGGTATACGTTTGTAAAGTCTATTGCATTACTTGTTTACCCGTCTTTGGCCTCTCTCTGACACCATGTAAGCGTCTCAGCAGTTGCAATGACGAGAGGAGGCTTTGGTTCTACAACAACTCGGATTTAATAACATGAGATATTACAGTGGCTGCAGTGAAGCGTGCCATGATGTAGAACCCAGAACGAGACTGGCAGGTTACAAACCACAGATATCTAGGTCATATAGTTTCAACTACTTAGGCCCGATGGCGCTGTCATCCACAGGGACCAATGGGTTAATCAAACGACTGTCTGCTATTCCAAGCGACCGTTGCCATTTCTAGAGATTTTTACGTCATTTGCTATTAGTTTTAGTATCTTGCAACCGATGAAAGAAACAGATATAACAACTATTTCGGTCAAAAAACAAACAAAAAAGTTAATTCCAAACTGTGAAGACTGCAACCTTAACCCTCCCATATCCGGATGACCCAACTCACCCACAACCCACAATGTTGTTTAATTTTGGCTAAGTTCTCCAGAGGCTTTAGTGCCCAAAACGTGATCAAAAGCAAACAGAGAAACAGGCTGAACTCGGAGAGAGTGGAAGCAAAGATGTTGATCAAGTCCGGTGTGAGTAGCGAGTTTAACTACCAGAAAGCGATCGACAAATTCTGTTCATCAAAGAAGAGATTGAGTAGTAAGTTCTAGTTGTCGGTCTACTTGCTGGTGACTCGTAGCAGACAGATGTCAGTTGGCAGAGACTCCAGGCTGGTAACACCTGACTTAATCAACATCTGACCAGATGGACATGTTCTTTATGTGTCTTGTTCAGTTCTTAGTTTAAATACATGTACTTGGATATTTTTATTTTACAGTGTTGTGTGCAATAGAAAATTGTCCTGTGAAAAGTAGCAGCCAGCAGGCCTACATCATGTACCTGTGTGCATTCATGTTATATACATGTAGTGTAGTCTCCGATTTTTGCAAATTTTCGACCCCACAACAGGGTCTTCTTCAGGCACTTTCAAGTCAAAATCCTAGAATCACTTCTGGTATTTTGACTTGAAAGCCTGGTCAAGTGCCTGATTTTGACTTTAAAGTCAAGTGCCTTTTATTTTCCAGTTATTGGGTAATAGACAATGTGATATTATTGTATTTTTTTTCTCAACAAATCTTGTTGAATGTACTTGTTTTATTTCTTTTTACTTTTATAAGAGTAATTCTCATTTCCGAATAAAAGATTTCTTTCAACCTGACAGTGAATTTTCGAGGTACTCTGGGCTCTCCGACTATACGTCTTTCTCGTCGTCAAGAGCACATCTGCATTCAGTGAAGCTAAAATATGCCTAGTTACATGAGAGGAGCACTTTCAATTACAGAAGCATTTTTGTGTGCTAAGTCATTTTTTTTTCAAATGAGAACCCTGAACTATTTCTACGTTTCGCCCATTAAGTCGCGAAAATGCGAACTGGCGCAGGAGGGATGTAACTGTCAGAGATATTGAAGAGACCATTGTGTGCAAGTTGTGGTACACAGCAACTGATGAGATAGATGATTGATTCGTAATGCAGATGAGTTACAAGCGGCCCCAACAGAGGCATCTTCACTGAGTTCAGGTCAAGACTCGGCTTTTCCTCCCTTGACCTTCACGCAAACAAACCACATTCCGTGTTCAAGGATTTCCCCGGTGCCAAAAATACCAACCAATCACGGTGGAGCGCGCATCGGCAGCTCGTGTATGATGACAAGACGGCGCGCTCGATGGAACTTTATTCGAATGCAAAGGCTCCGTGGAAGGACTTACAAGTACTCAAAAAGAAGCCGCGAAGGCAAAATATTCGATGGAGACTATTGTTATTCTGTTGTAGGAGGCTGGCGATGGGAAGTCAATTATGCACCAGCAGGCTAGTGTTGTTCGCTACGAAGTTGAACGGCGTACTCGTATTGAATAAATTACCGCATGAGAACCGAGGCTTCTGATTGGTCGCACGAGAAAATCCCAAAGCGTTGAACACGGAATCTGGTTGCTTGCTGCAGAGTGTAGGAAGAGGTTAGCGATTTCTACACGATGCATTATGCAGAATGAACAGAGGACGCCATGGCTCTCATGTAGGCAGTGGTGTAGATACGCAGATGACCATGTGGAAGAAGGCAAAATATTCGAGGATGTGACAAGATACCTTGTCAGGGACGAACCACGTTCTTCATTAGAAGAATTAATGAAGGGTTTGGATGAGCTGAACCTCATTGACTTTTGCAGAGAAAACCCAGGCATGTTTAAAATTAATGTTACACTTTACAGTAAGGCATGAACTAGAATTTCATTTTGCTCACCTAGTGAGCTCTTAGGGCAAGCCGGCGATTCTACTTCACCTAAAATAGGTCATCCGTACCAACATGAGATAGCACTGCATTACCTCGGATCACCATGATCACTGTGCTGTTTGCCTCGATCGGTATCACACGTGTGCTTGTTTGCCCGGATCGTTTGTCTCCTCATTTTCAACATTTCTCCTTCTATTTGAACTACATATATACGTGGATTACAGTGTTGACAACCCCCTTTTCCCCAATTATCAAGTGTTTTCGCCTGAAACATGGCCAATTGTGAAAATGGTATGTTGGATCTAGGTGTGGATCTTACTTTAGATAATCCTGGCACCTCTACCGGTGCGCAGCCAGATCAGACGTGTTCTCCCCCCACCCCCACCCCCACCCCCACCCCCACCCAGCTCAAGTGAGCTGAAGGGACAATGAAAAAGATCAGACTATACTGACGACATTGTCCTGGAACTATATCGGAAGACGAAAGTCACACCCTCGATAAAATACTCACAGGACATACTTTTGAGCAGACGACATTGGAGAAGTATGTGGCAGCAGCGCCTACAGAACTAAATGCTGTCGTATCCGTGGACCGTCATACATAGTAAATCTGAGGACTTTAACATAACATCCATGTAGATTACCTGGAGGTTGAGCAGATGGTCACTGACTGATGACCCAGAAGAGTTTGCGGACAACCAAATAACGTCGACTCCATGAGGAAGGAGACGTCCAGTAATAGAGGCCGATGATGATACTATGGATGGTGAAGACGGCAATATTGAAGAGGATGGCATTGCCCGTGAGATCTAAAAAAAGATGAGGATTTTGCCCCAGCAGAAGACGTCTCATCCATCACGACCATACCCATCTGGCGACTGCAAAGGAATTAATTGAAGCCAATGGTTTTTCAGCCCATCAGCGTCCCAGGTCTGATGTCGCCACATGTGGAGTTCACCTTAAGGACTTCCAGGAACATTTGATTTCTATTATTCCTGGTTGGAAGAAGACGGCTTTAGTTTATCTTCAACCGCGCGCCTGATGGCGCCTACCAGGAAGCGTTCAACGTCATCAATGCGATACAAAAGTTTAATTCATGCCCGTGTACCAGCTAAGCAGAATAATGTCACCAAGGATCATATTGACATATACAAATATAACATTTGTAAGATTTCACATAAAGCCAACAAATTTTATGCTGCAAAGTTTGCCAACTACGAGACCACTGGATGCCATTCGTCAGCCTAGAACCCGGTCAGTACCCCGTGGGTGATGCAGTCAGTTGTCTTCGTCCTGGATATGGTGTGCAGCCAGCTATGATTGGAAAGATTGGCGGTAAATATCTAGCCTAATTACCAGTAGGCACCTAACGTCAGCGAAGTGGATCCCTCCACTTCAGCCTTGGTTCGTATTTTCCAGGATTGCCCAATTATCTGGAAACTGACGGATTTCAGTGAAGGCAGATCTGACACAATTCAGACAAATACTCTCATCAGTGCAGCAACACAAAATGTTTATCCTGGTTCAATGCCAACGTGTCCATCGTGAAGGGCCAGTTTGACAGCACTGATTATCGACCCGGTACATACGTCAAGGACCAATACGCAGAAGCCTACGAGCAACTGTTGAACGCCACAGGTGCAGCTCAAGACGACAGAAACATCGACATTAGTAGAGAAGACTTCAAGGGTGGCACAGCCATTTACATTGTATCTCTACGCCCAGCTGATCCAGAGTCTGTGTCCCGCATTCGATTTGACTCAGAAAGGAGTACTCAAAGTCAAGACCACGTTTCAAACCACCACAATGAAGACCTACAGGGCCATCGTGCTAGCCGAATTTGAGAAAGCCTATCGCATCAACAGACATCGCAACATCATCAAAGACGAATAAGATGGGTGAAGTCCAGATTCTGAAGAACACGTCATGGATGAAAGACACTTTTAAAGGAGTTTAATTCGAGCAACACGCTGCCGATGATGAGAACGACAGAACATCCATGTGCTTTAGTGGTGAATCTCGAGGCAACTGGTGAACTTTATGAACGCAAAGGCCACAAGTTGGACATTTAACAAAAGACAGTTGCAGAATGCCATCACCACCATGTGTGATCCGTATACCACTCTTTCTCATGTATAGATGTCATTATGATCAACCAATGGAAG
Source organism: Notospermus geniculatus (assembly GCA_002633025.1). Classification (NCBI taxonomy): domain Eukaryota; kingdom Metazoa; phylum Nemertea; class Pilidiophora; order Heteronemertea; family Lineidae; genus Notospermus; species Notospermus geniculatus. The sequence goes on along the minus strand of NMRB01003904.1, from coordinate 21,171 downwards.
ACATTATACACACCATGTTCCCAAATAAAACGTTACCACTTGTCATGAATGATGTTAAAGTTCAAAAGAGTTTGTTAGAGAGGTTTGGCATATTCGTACCTTTAGTTGAAATGGATTTTATCAGTAGAGTATTTAATGTTGACACACGAATCCGAAATGAAAAATTGCAGGGCTGCAGTCTGTAGCTCCACGCCGGTTTGGCATGCTTGTTCAAAGTAGTGAGGGTCATTTATTCTTTGTTTGTTATAATGTTTGTTTGTTTGTTTGTGTGATGAATAAACTATTGTAAAACACAATTTTTCTGCATTGTTAAGACCGCCACCACCTCACAAGGTGGCGGTCTTCATTGGTTTCACTGGATTTCTCTCTCTCGATCTCTCTCTCTCTCTCTCTCTCTCTCCAATCTGTGGTTTCGGCGGGATAACTAAAAAAATACGCCACGTATCGCGATGAAACNAATCCTCTACCAGTTGTTGAAAAACGTCTTTCATGTACTGAAGTTTCTCAGGCTTGGTACGTAGGTTGCCGAAGCAATGCTTGGTTGGCTTGGCGTAGATGTCTTTCATCCCAAAAATTCAAGAGCTGCCTCACAAATGTATGCATTAGTGAAGGACACAAAGAAGTCCTTATCAGCTTCATATGCAACTTTCGAATCTGCCTTCACACTGGTTCGTGAAATTCTGTCACAGAGATTTTTCATAGTCCCAAGTTCTTGGTTGCTGTCTTCCTTGTACAAGTATCGGTAACACATTTGCATAAGATTCATTTGGAGGTGGAACAGCTCAAATGTGATAGGGGACAGGTGTTTGAATTTCGCTTTGTCAGACACTTGCTCATGGCCCCGTAGCCGCTTGGCCCCTGAAAATCTGTCCCTTGTCATCTGATCTCCCCCAACATGCACTTTGGTTTCCTCATTCACGCTTCGTCCAACAGCTTCCTCGACATCCTCCACCCATTTCTCGTAAGTTGCCAATATATCCACCACCTCCTTATAAGCCTGCTCGTTTTTGAAAACAACCGGCAATGGAATCACTTTAGTCTTTTCCCCCAAGGATTCTGAGTACGGACTCTCCCTGATGAACTGTGGAAGGGCCTCCTCCAGGAAGTGAAATGCCGGAATGAGTTTGACAACGACACGGGCTGCGAGCATAGCATATTCTTCTGCTATGCAATTAAAGTCTATCTCAGATGGAACGTAATCATTGACAGTCGAGATGCGGTAGTCCTTTTGAGGCTGAGAATGTGACAATTGCGAAAAGTCTGTATTCTGCACTAGCGCTGCCGAACCAAAGGCATGTTCCATATGGCCCCTCCTATCCTGCCGCTGATATGCTACATCGACTTTCCAATTAATGTTGTCACCGACTATTCTATACTTCTTGTTATCTTTGACTTGGTTAATCAATTCCTCATGGAAGTGGTCACCGAATACAGTCTCCATGATGTACAGACTTCTGCTGTATGATAAGCATATCCCAATGGGCTGTAACCGGTCAAATACCTGAAAAGAAAAGAATAGATTTCATAGTTACCACGGTTACCAGTATTGGAACGGCAGTTTTAAAGCTGAAGTCCAGTCAGGCAATGGTTCCGATAGGGGTTTTAGTTATGAGATGCCACACATGTGGCACTTGAACAACTTTGGATCGAGTGATTACATTGACAAAAATGACTTGAAAATAATTCAGAAGAGTGTAGTAGATCGTAGTCTTCGGATAGATGCTACAGGACTGAGCAGATTTTGGCTTTAATAAAGAAATTTTCAATTTAATCTCCGTTGAATGTGCACACAATAGATCCAAATAATAACATTAGGTAACTCACCTTCTGGTCACACAAGTTGTCCATCAGTAGCACCGATATCAGCCGCTGCACCCTGCTCAATTCATGATTCCTCGTCTGAATGATGATTGAGTACACCAGCCCCAGTTTTGGCAGCACCAGTTCAATAGACTCTGGTTGGGTCCGTTTGGAAGGGTCTAGCATTAGAGTCAGCACTAGGGTGAACAATGAAGGATAGTTTCTCCTGAACTCTTCAACTAATTCAGCCCAGTTAAAGTCCCTTAATTCAACATAGTCTTTCTTCATAAGGTAACTAACGTCCCCATGGATTTTTTGTCCACATCTTTTTGCCTTCTCATCAATTTCCCGTACTTCAGGTTCCATTATTCTGTTTTCATCCTTAGAAATTTCCAGTGATACTGAGTGAGGTGCAGTCTTTTTCTGGCCTGTCATTTTCTTTTTTGTGACGGGTTTTGGTATCGTCCTATAGTATGCGTGATCAGAGTTGTCTGCATTCTCAATAATACGTGCTGAAGAAGGTCTAGCGGAGTATTGATGGTCCTGAAAAAGTCATAACAAGTTATTACTCAAGGTTTGGAGCAGTTAATCAGTGAACAATGGTAATCTATGAGACCAACATGATTTACTTTAGGAACAGACTTTCTGACACTATCCCTTACCATTGAGAAGGATGGAGGTGCCAAGACCGGTGTGATGCTGTCTGTCCAAACATTTCCAGACCTTTGCGTGGTGGTTTCGGATACCGGTATTGTACCAATGTCACTGAGGATGCTGGAATCTGCATCGAAGACCACTCTCTTCTTTGATGGTGTCGACGTGAGCAGCACTCTTCTTGCTGGAGCACGGCCATCCTTAGCTGTCACTTTCTTTGGTGTTGCAGCACCAGCAGGGGACTTAGCACAACGTTTAGCATTTAGTCCTGGCCCTTGCCCACATGGCCCTTGATAGCATATGTTTTGGAACTCTACAGTTCTCTTGTGAATCACTTCTAACTTGGCTGAACAGCCTCTACAAATCACACCGTCTACAACTCTAATAGAACCGTACTTTTCTAAATTTTCTTGTATAGAGTAATTGTTTGTTATATTACGATGTTTATCATGTGGTTTAGTTTGCACTCCGCAGGCAACACAGGTGTTTTTGTCCCTCAGTTTCCTCGGAGTTATGCCTGACATCCTGCCAAATCGGCCATGTTGACATCTTCTGAACACGTGGGTTTGTTTGGGATTCCCCCATTCTAATCAGGTCATTCTGTTTCTAAAAATAGCATCGGGGCGAAAAATTCGCCCCGAAGATGGCGGCCGCTACCGAAGTCACCTTTCAACCTAGCGGTGACTGAGGGAACCAAAATGCCATAAAATTATGAAATAAATGGTGCGAATTGAGGCCTTTGAATTCAAAGTTGCGCAGTAAAGTGGATTGTTTGTGGAAATATAGATGTCACTGCATGATCGGTGAGTAAGTTTGTTGAGATTCGACGATGTTATCATGTTCTGGCGGCGCGATGAAGTTTGGATGTTTCTCGCTGAAATCGGGTCGGAAGAGTTGCATACCTTGTCTTTTTATATAATACTAGCAAAGTACCCGTCAAATGACCCGTCAAATTTCCATTGATACCAATCTAAAGATTAGTTGCAGAAGGAACTATTTTGCTGTGATTCTAAGCCTGCCAAGGACATGGTCTGTCCTTTTGTTTATTGACATTGCAAATGACAGGAATTGCAAGCGAAATCATGGCCAAAACGCCCAAGTCCAATAAACCAATAACGAACCACACTTACAATACATGGCTAGAGTGTCCAATTTTGCTCTCAAATGCTGGGAAATGGCGTAGGCCTAAAAGCACTCTTATTTTCTAAAATTTCCCCGGGGGAGCCCCCCGGACACCGCCGATATTTCGGCGCTCGCTGCTAGAAATAACGGCTAGGCCTAGGCCTACGGTCCGCTATTTTATTGCGTTCCCCCTGCAGTACGTTCCTGCGGTCCTGTCCGAATGGGCAGTCACTTGGAAGAAGTGGTATTCGAGGAATCATGACATTCGTCAGTTGCACTGCGTGTGACAACATGACGTCATATAAACCCAGGTTTCCGCGGCGATGATCTATATTCTTTCGTCAATTTCGTCACTGTTTCGAGTGCTGGGGAAACCCCGCCCAGGACGTCACGGGATACCCAGTTCCCGTGGTATCGCCAATCAGCGTCGTCCAAATTTACATCCTCATACGTCACAAATCAGCCCGTCATCGACACGTATGACGTCAGCCATTCAGCGTAGACCGTTTCAACGGCATTATTTGATGTTGGCACATGACGACGTCATCACTGAATGACTGACGTCATACGTGTCGAAGACGGGCTGATTTGTGACGAATGAATGAATGAATGAATGAATTATTTATTCTGAATAATCTGGTGAGATTTTACAGAAACACACAATAATTATAGTACATACATGCATACTCTACTTTCATCGATTTAAGACCGGTTCATTATAAGTGCCTGTGACCGCCCCCAAGCAGCGCAGCGTGAATAGGCCCACGGTCCCTTGTTGTTCATTGGCGCACATTTTCTACTCGTGCTGGTGGGCTGAAAGTGACTCGTGGTTGTCAGTACGGATAAACAGATTGCTATTTGTGGTAAATCTGTGTACCGTGCGATTGATTAACTTTCCGTTGGGTTTTGTCGTTCGGGGACTATGACGTAACAGGGTAATTCACAGAAATGTTCAACAAATTAAACACCTGTATAGACCTGGTGGGCCTAGTTATCCGTGCTAGTCGTTATGCAAAACCCTCGGTCAGAAAGTGCGGTAGGCCTACTCATTCGACATCGGTTATCCAGGCATTGCTGACGAATTGTGATGTAAACATAGCACAAAGGGGCAGGCAAGACGTCAATCATACATGGTCAGCTCTATTCATGGATTCGAACCATGAGGTCAAAGTTATACAGAATGGGCGTGGCTTGAATATCCAGAACCGGTCTTAAATCGATGAAAGTAGAGTAT
>NMRB01003903.1:19445-35299 GCA_002633025.1 Notospermus geniculatus | reverse complement strand
ATGGTGTGGAGCCGTGCCCTGAAGAGCTTCAAGTAATGAAGATTCTCCAACTCGGTGACCTGAAAAAGAGTCAAACTTCATAATTAAAGTCATTATGACTCCGTTGCTGAAGAATGCATATTGAAGTAGGAAGTAACGATGTTTCTCGTTGTTGCCGTTTAAATTATTGATATTTGTTGCACAGTTTTGTTTCAATGACTCGAGAGGTGAACTGACACGGAAACATTTAAAATTCATTTAATATGCATTTTTGTCGATTTAATTGCAGACATCCGCTCGCCGGCTGCTATATGGTTGACAACGAAATTGGCAAATAAAGCGGTCTTTCCTAAAGTTGAAAGGTGTCAACAAACTTAAGTTTGAGAAAAACAAAAGATTTTTTTGTGAACATACGATACGCCGCATTTTTTACTGGACACTTTAGAGGCCTTCAATGAAGGAAGTTTGTATCTTGGAAGTTGGTGATGTAAATTTTCGTGAATAATGTCTGGGCCAGACAGGGGTCAGTTCTGGATATCACATAGAGTCACATATAATCGAAAAAAGTGCATGTACATCTACACGATTGTCTCATTCTAGTCTGGAGTTTGATTGGCGCTTACGTTAACAGAATCCATGCACTTATACCCCTGTCTCCATCTGTAGTCCCTCCAGAACAAAGGGAGTTGCTCTAGACTTTTTTTCAATCGAATCGTAGACAAGATTGGTTTGGTACTTCAGTCCACTCCCTGGATATAGGAGCGGACAATGTTACATCTGCCCCGCTCTCAACACAGACACAAAGTTTCAACCATTGACGCTTTCGAATCATCCCAATACTGGATTACGTTTTATGTGAAATACCGAGAAAAAAGTGTCGTAAATACGAATGGGACGTGGAATGAATTTGTCTGGGTTTGGAAAGATGACTGAGGCACAGTACAATGTACTTTTATTTTCCACAATATGTGCACCTTCCATCGCCAGAAAGAACTTAAAAGTTCCTTCTTTTTGGTGTTTTAAGTCATACGTTCATGAGGGATACCCTAGCCGTCGATCCGTGTTTCTCTTGAAACAGGAGTTGAGAAAGTTTGTTAGCAACAGTTAGATAATGAAAAAAAATGTGTTATGGTCAGTCTGTCTTCACATGGAAGTATGCCACTTTTACGTGATTTTCGTAACAAAAACAAAAACACGAACCGACGACTAGGGTAGCTCCCATGATAGTATGACTTTTAATATTGTGACAAAACCGACATGAGAACCTAAAGAACTTGTACAATTATAATCAATCCCTTTTTGATATAGATACACAGCAATGTCCGTGACAAGATTGTGTGTTTAAGGAAGTATTCACACCAAACCAGCTCAATATGCGTAGCATCCCAGAGCGATTGAAGATCGAGCTGACGATTCGAGTGAACGTTAATGACAGGCCAGTAATGACTTCCCCAGCATCCTATCTCTCCTGNTGCTGTAGCAAATTGAATAAAAGCTCATAGTCGTTATAATTAGAAGACTCTAGCTCGGATTGAGCTCCTGTGATTATGGCCCGCGACTCGAGGATGAACAGCCAAATGGCAATCGACTGTTTGTTGTCCGTTTTGGTTTCGTTTCGTCCGCGGATCCGATTCGTCCGTTTGATGTTGTCATCTTGCAGTGAAATTAACGCAGTACGTAGATGAGAGATTACCTGAAATTGACAAGGGTCTATGAGGTGTGATGATGGAGAATGTCAACGAGGTAAACGATCAAGTTACAGAAATTCACTCTGATACGACAAAGCGTCATAATTCAGAAACCGACCGTGAGATAAGACTCATCAAACTGTGGTTTATCTATGAAATCAACATGGTTAGAAAAGAAACGGAGATGAAATTGCCATCACTTAAGATTGCACAATGACAATATGAATGGGGACTTGTCAACGTATTGATATCTCGGAATATTCACTGAGAACTGTGACAGAACTTATAGGTGATATTCTCGAAGCTTGAATGCGGTTTAGGACATGTGACAACGTATGGGAATGCCATTGATTAGCAGAAATTGGGCGACGATAAGGGATACCCATGTCATATAGAATGTTGACGGTGAACTTGTAGAGAGACAAAGTCGATATGGAATCGAACCCTCCTCCTCCACATTCCACTCCAACGCTCCACCACTACTCCACAAGAGTTCCATAAATAGAGAAGTGGCGAGGCCAGTCATCTAAACCGTACTAAGAGGGTTGTCGAACCACTTCGACGTGCATGCATTTGAATAATAAATAAGTTATTTATCAAGTCATATTTTTCAGTATCATCCATGTAAATTCTATTGTATCTTATGCAGGCCAACAAGAACGAAAGAGACGACTCCAGGACTGGTTGGCAGTCCTTGTCAAATTGAACAGCAATTTGACACCCTCTCAAATGTCAAATGGCAAAGGAACTGGGTAACTGTCGCCGAAACCCTCTCCAAAAAATCGGCATCTCGGTCCCTCGGCTAGTTGACATGGAAGTACCCCATCACTAATGTGTCAAGCACCGCCAGTCATTTTAGTGTTATCTAAACTCAAATTTAGAATTCATATAAGTTTCCCATTGTGGCTGTTTCGAGTGACTGACGAATGGGAAGTTATTGCCTACAGATGGTAAAACTTGCATAATTCCCACGGAAAGCGACTTCATTTTAACAAATATCTACCAATATATTGGATTTTTTTATTTCAGCGTATTCAGTTGCGCATTTCAAATGCTACTTGTTATTTCAACGACAGAGAAGTAAGTTATCGCCCTACTCAAAAAATGCAGGCTCTGTAACCGCTCACTCGTGAAAATTGTGGTTGAGAGCAATTCGGAAAGAGGTTAGAGTTTAAATTACATCAACTCCTCGCATTTTTCATATTGCACTTGTTTTAGGACGCTTTATCACGATTCAAATAACTGGTAAAGGTTTGGTAACATTGGTAAACAACATTCGTTTTGACCATACTGCTCTCTTCCTCTTAAAGAGACTGCCTCATCTTGACAACTCTGAGTCCAATAAAGACGTAACACTTTTTACTTTCTCATTTTGATCGAAAATATTGCATCTTTAGACAATATCCAGGTTTTAGAGATACGTTTTAAACTGCTTAAAGCGAGACACCCTGTTTAATGGGGATCTCTACAAATCTCAAAAATTAATTTTGAGTCCAACTTCCTCACTTTTGAATCTCTCAGGACAATAATCATAGCCCAAATTATCTTGTTCACCCCATTTATTATCACGCTTATCCAGTGAGATATAAAAAAGCGATAGCCACACAATCGCAGGCACTTATTAAAAATGGAATGAGAAAAAAAGTGTCGGAAAATTAATGCTATTGAGAGGAAGTACTGCCCCTGTTCCTCTTCTGGTGAAGTTCTCTGGCCCATAAGTGCCTGACTGGTAAACGGCTGAAATGCAATGGGATACGAAATTGCCACATGGCAAAAAATGCACAATAGGATCACGTCCATACGACCAACACCTGAATTGTTCAGTTCGTTACCACTTATCACACCTAAAGCAAGGAACTGCCAACAATATTCCCTTTTCTATTGTAGTCTTTATTCAAATGTTCTGATACAATTTCCACTTAATAATTCGTTCTATACACAATACGTCGTTGAAACACTCGGCATATCTGAATACGTTTGCACCCAGTCGTCATATTGCAAAGATAGATTCAATTTTGTCATTTGATGGGGGATGCACGTGCTCTAGAAAGCGCAACGGGGTGTACACTCGCCGACACTGCAGTACGAAATCATTTGTGTAGCAATAACGGCACAGTATGACGTCTGTGCTGGAGAATGTCCAACGGGGTTTCCACTCTCCAACACTAGAGTATAAGAAAAGCCTCGACGGAGTGTGCCATGGTGTGGAGCCGTGCCCTGAAGAGCTTCAAGTTATGAAGATTCTCCAACTCGGTGACCTGAAAAAGAATCAAACTTCATAATTAAAGTCATTATGACTCCGTTACTGAAGAATGCATATTGAAGTAGGAAGTAACGATGTTTCTCGTTGTTGCCGTTTAAATTATTGATATTTGTTGCACAGTTTTGTTTCAATGACTCGAGAGGTGAACTGACACGGAAACATTTAAAATTCATTTAATATGCATTTTTGTCGATTTAATTGCAGACATCCGCTCGCCGGCTGCTATATGGTTGACAACGAAATCGGCAAATAAAGCGGTCTTTCCTAAAGTTGAAAGGTGTCAACAAACTTAAGTTTGAGAAAAACAAAAGATTTTTTTGTGAACATACGATACGTCGCATTTTTTACTGGACACTTTAGAGGCCTTCAATGAAGGAAGTTTGTATCTTGGAAGTTGGTGATGTAAATTTTCGTGAAAAATGCAAACTATGTTATGTCTGGGCCAGATAGGGGTCAGTTCTGGATATCACATAGAATCACATACAATCGAAAAAAGTACATATTGTAGATCTACACGATTGTCTCATTCTAGTCTGGAGTTTGATTGGCGCTTACGTTAACAGAATCCATGCACTTATACCCCTGTCTCCATCTGTAGTCCCTCCAGAACAAAGGGAGTTGCTCTAGACTTTTTTCAATCGAATCGTAGACAAGATTGGTTTGGTACTTCAGTCCACTCCCTGGATATAGGAGCGGACAATGTTACATCTGCCCCGCTCTCAACACAGACACAAAGTTTCAACCATTGGCGCTTTCGAATCATCCCAATACTGGATTACGTTTTATGTGAAATACCGAGAAAAAAGTGTCGTAAATACGAATGGGACGTGGAATGAATTTGTCTGGGTTTGGAAAGATGACTGAGGCACAGTACAATGTACTTTTATTTTCCACAATATGTGCACCTTCCATCGCCAGAAAGAACTTAAAAGTTCCTTCTTTTTGGTGTTTTAAGTCATACGTTCATGAGGGATACCCTAGCCGTCGATCCGTGTTTCTCTTGAAACAGGAGTTGAGAAAGTTTGTTAGCAACAGTTAGATAATGAAAAAAAATGTGTTATGGTCAGTCTGTCTTCACATGGAAGTATGCCACTTTTACGTGATTTTCGTAACAAAAACAAAAACACGAACCGACGACTAGGGTAGCTCCCATGATAGTATGACTTTTAATATTGTGACAAAACCGACATGAGAACCTAAAGAACTTGTACAATTATAATCAATCCCTTTTTGATATAGATACACAGCAATGTCCGTGACAAGATTGTGTGTTTAAGGAAGTATTCACACCAAACCAGCTCAATATGCGTAGCATCCCAGAGCGATTGAAGATCGAGCTGACGATTCGAGTGAACGTTAATGACAGGCCAGTAATGACTTCCCCAGCATCCTATCTCTCCTGACTCCAGATCAAAGTATTCCATCAATTCCAGCATGTCTTTTACCCGTACTCGGTCCAAAGAAGATGGACAATATCCTGTAATCGTGCATGAACGCGGTCTGCCATTCGGCCCTATTGATAAATATTTTCTTTCCAATAATTATGGTTGGGTACGTTTATTATGGTAAGATCAATAACATAAAGAGCTCGGAGTTCCCTTATATCTATTTTGCTGGTTGTCACGTCTCCTAGAGAGTGAATTACGCCGTTTTCAATGCAATTAAGGCGTCTCAAAGCCATAGCATTGATCCCCGACGAATACTGGTTTCAGAAACATTCTGTAATTATCCTCTCTTGCACGATGGCGTTCAAGAGAATTATCCAGAATCGAAGGCTGCAGACCGTTAAATAGGTTCGCCTACCTGGATACCAAACTAATACGCGTGTTCAGCATATGTTTTTCTCGATCTTTGCGCCGCTTTTCGCGATTCGTGCGACTTTCTCGTTGCGTGTTGCTCTTTTGTTTTTTATCTTTGCACCTCCGCGTTCAGGAGAGTGACCTCTTCCGTTTTGCACCTGGAATAAGAATGACGGGGGTTCGTCAAGAATTGAACAGAATATCGACCTCTAATTAGGAAACTGTCCGTATTTGGTATTATGTTACGACGAGAAGCAATTTCGATTCTCTTTCATCAACCAAGGACTATAAAATAGGTCGAGAAACTCACCTTTAAATGGAAATCAGCCATTTTGCTCATAAACGGCAGTGGAAGTTGTCAAAATTACTTCGAAATCTGAACAATGAATATAATTGGTCAAGTATCTTGACCAACACTTTTGAAATCTTCAAGTGTCACATCGTAAGGGGTTCAATGTCACCTGAGCGGCCATCAGACGTCAGCGAACGTGGGCCATTATGAATAAACACTTGACTTCTATTATTGAAATCACTATAACAGTGGGCAGTCATACATTTCATAGTTTAAGTGTCTCAAATTGGAGTAAAACAATTGAAGTCCTGGAGTCTTCATTAGAACCGGAGGGTGTCGATTTTACGGAAATCGGCCATTTTAACAAAAGGTATCTGTATAATGATAGCGGAAAACAGTCATTTGACTTAAAAGGGTGACATATTCCTCTAGTTATAAACAGCTAACATCCTCACCAAGTTCACACCCACTTTAAGCATTCATAACATCTATCCGCTCTCAATGATGCCACTTCGCCAAGTCTTCAAATGCCCCTGTTTCAAATTTCAAAGGAAATTGCACTGGTTTCTTTGTGTTGTTCTAATAGTTTGAAAACTAAGTCAACACGACGTTAAAATGTTCTAGTTCACGTATTGATGGCATTTTATTGCTTTTTTATTCAAGATATATTAGATTCTGACTCATATTTAGTCTAGTGTTCCGGCATTGTGACGTGGAAAAGAGCAGAACGGGTGATAATTTATGTCAAGCCTTAACGGGTGCTCAGCCTGTTTTTATATCAGAAAACTCTCTCCAATCAGTGCCATTTGATTGAACCTGAGATTTATATACGAAGCTTCTATCGAAGATCAAAAGGACAATGCCATAAAACCATCAAAGAATCAAACCATTATTTTTCTAACTCGATGGACAAATGCGACTTAGTGAGCAGATAAAGATTCCGAACTTGAAATTTCTAATGTTGCTCAATCGGTTCTGTTGCCTTTTCCTGTTGATTAAAGCCCAATTAACCATACGTCACCGACGAAGGTATAACTTTGAGGTCATTCCTCACCCTCGCTCCAAGAAATAGTTTTTCGCTTTGACAATGTAGCCGATGGGCATTTTGCCGTAATTGTTTACCATTTCCTACAATGCCCCATGATTTCATAACCCTCGTTAAAACGGTGAGGTCAGAATCAAATCTCGTGAGATCTCGATTGTGCGTTGTTTGACGTTGTGTGGATGCACCATGCAAATGTTCTTTCTCCAGAAAATGGTGGATGGAATGAATCGATTCCTATAAATTTTCCACCGTCTTCTGCCCCATATCATAGCTGCCTTATCCAACTCTAACTGCCAATATTGCCGTCTGCCTCCCATAGATCAACCAGCCTGAGAGTGCTTCCTTCCTAAATGACAGAAACAAAGATACACACGAGAAAGTTTGATAATGTGCGGATGTTTATGTACTGGCTCTATCTCTGCCTGATGCGAATAGATTTCTGTTAATGCACAGTTAGAAATGTGGGTGAGATTTTCTATGACCCGTATGATTCAGGGTTTGCTGATTGGCCAGGTGGTGAGGTTCAGAAAACGAATAATGAATCGACAACCACCTTCAGAAGGTTCATGCTCAATTTGCTTGTCTCGTGTGATCCGTCCTGTGATCCGTTGTGTGTTCGACGCTTTCGTATCTGTAGACGTTTCTAAACCTCCCTACTTAACGTCACCACCACACCTCGTGTCATCTTTATGATTGGTGATACGTGACACCTTCGTCTCTTTGTATTTCTAAACCTCCCTACTTTTCTTATCCACTGCTCGTGTCATCCACTAGTACATGGCCGGTGATACGTCAGACGCGTACGTATCTCTTTGTGTTTCTAAACCTCCCCACTCGACCTCCACTCTCACTTGAGCGTCCCATTTCCATCCCGGCAAATATGAAACAAAAGTAAGATCATATGAATACTCAGACATCGAAAAACATTAAATCGGGTTTCATTTTACTGTAGTTTCTTGCTATTATTCCATCTTATGTCCTGTAGACCTCTCTTACCACTTTTTCCCGTCGGTGTTTAGTGCTGACCAATCTTTCCTTGGAGTCACGTTACGTGAAAGTAACCCTTCTAGGCTACCACCGGTTGGTATAGTCACTTATCTCAGCCAGCGATCACGACTTCCAACCTGGCTAAGTTTACTCTTTCACGTAATGCATGCATGCATTGATCTATACGCTGAATGTATTGAGGTTGTGGCCAAGTTTTGTTGAAGCTGTCTCGAGCCTAATGGAGAGCCACGAAACAATCTGAGCCAGTGAGTTTTATGGACAATCTCAAGAAACGGCAAAGACTTTGCGATTGTTCTTGACCAATTTCGTTTTCCATTACGAAAACTTCGGCTCAAGTCATCGCACTGAATACGTCAGATTGAATACAGTAGAACCACACTTCTGCCAGGAGGACACCTCTACAAAAAGGACAGCAGAGTTCAGTCCCCAGTTGATCTTGTCTGTTCATTTTGACCTCTATATTGAGGACACCTCCCAGTTAAGGACAGCATCGGGCAGTCCCAAATTAAGCACTTTCTTTTGGTTCATCGTTTTTTCAAGAACCATCATTTTTGCTGTTCAAGTTTGGGCTTTCCTAAATCCCTCAGCAACATTAACCATAACATTCTTGACACCCTACTTTCGCAAATACGTTGTTCTGGAACAAATGTTGTCTAAAAGGGTTAAGGTGACATATGCTTCCATCCATCGAGGGGTCGGACTACCTTGGTAAGCCAGAATCGTCCTCGGTTTAACTTTGACAACCAATAATGGCTTTTCAATTAAGGAGTTCCAGCAATAACCTGATGGCCTCGGGATCTACTAAAGCTAATCGTGAATTTATTTAACATCGTCAAAAGTTCTTTAATTCAAACCGCCCGTAGTTATTCCACTCCATGTCCACTGTTTTTCATTGATGGTTTTCAAAAGTTGAGTTTTGCCAGAGGGTTTGGGTGTTATGGATGCAATCTGGCTGAAATTCAAGCTGGTGATTCTGCCATCGATGATTTTTTAAGAGAATATCTGCCGATTATCAAGGCAATAACAACAATTTTCCTCTCTGGATGTTGGCTTCTCCTTACGTTGGTGTTCTGTCGCCTCTAAGGTTGCCTAGAATAGGCCTTGGTAGGACATGTAGGAGGGTAAGAGAAATGGACGACGGACCTGAATTGACTGTCGTCGGGTCGATGACTTTGTTACATGAACCTGTAGATCCGTCTCGCCCTAAGTTCGTTTTGCTCGAAGACTTTCAACTCGAGCACCCAGGCTGAGGTTCGGTTCCCCTAAACTTTATCTACGAGCAGTTGGAGATAAAGTGTCTTCAGATGTAGGCCTACCTGGACACAAAGGCCAAGAAGTTTGGTTCCCCTAGTCTTTATCCACACCCGAAGAGAAGGTGGCTGTGTTTCCCGATCTTCCAGCGCACAGCAGCCACTTTCAATTATTACACGACAAAAAAATTCTATATGAGTTCGTGAAGATCCATGCCCAACCCAGCCTCACGGCGACAATGCACTCGCCTACCGTGGAATCCACACAGAAGATATAAGCACCCAAATAAAACCCATCGTTTTTTTAACAGCCAATTACGCATCGCCGATATGATGGCAGGATGAAAAAACGCTTTATGTATTGGCGGCGTCTGAGCCAATAAGAGCCAGTAATGAAATATTATCAACTACAAGTATTGGTAAAGAGAAAACAAGGACTCTCAATCACAGCTTGGCAGACGGATTGTCGAATTTAAAATTGCTCTGCTGGTTATCATGCGTAATTAATGTGAAAATGTTTACATTTAGCTCCGCCTATTCGTACGATTCTGCTGAGAAATCGCATCCTTTTTCGTACCTTTTACTCTCCAGTTTTCGAGAAAGCCGATCTTTCGAAAATCCTTTGTATATGCGGTAATCTCGGGTTTTTTGGTCGGTTGTCAATAGGGAGTTTGAGATCAGCAACTTATCACGGATCCTTATACGTATACGGATCGAAATGTACACAAAATTTGTCCTCGTTGTACAGAGATCTATCCGTATACGTATAAGGATCAGTGATAAGTCGCTGATCTCAAACTCCCTAATATCAGAGCCATAGGCCCTATCCATGATTGAGGTCGCTAATCATTTTGTAAAGAAACGGCAGGTTGGGGGCGATATTGTCTGCTTTTTGGCAATGACCATAAAAAGTGAGTCTAGAGTATGAGCCTAAAAGTTTAGGAAGACGCAATGCCGAATACAAGAAATATGGTTACTTTGTAGTGCGTATCAGATGTCAAAAAATCGATCAAGTAGGAACCTTTTTCACAACAAATGTAACATATCCTCATTTTGCGACACAACTTTTGTCCTTTTTAGGTCAAGGGGCATCAGACTTCAAAAGACCTGAGCCGATGAAACGGCATGTGTGTCATATACATACATGTACAAGCGCTTGCCTTTTCAAAAAAACGCCAGGGAATTGAAAGTGTGCATATTTGACTAGTCTGTGATACACTCTTCTGGGATTGCAATAAAATCTTTCGAATTCAGTTAACGGTAAATTCCCGGTGATTTTGCACCAAGCTACCCTCAGCTTCAGTCTTGTCAGTGTCCATGGGGAACAGGTAAAAATAATACATCTTGATTATCATCAAATTCCACTTTTCATTCTTTGATTCTAATGCATTCTTTCACAGTCAGACAATCCGTGCATCCTGTGTCAGGTAAAACCCATCAGTGACCAGAAAACGGTGAAAACAATACACCACGACCGTTCGAGACAATAATGAAAGACAATAGAAAAGACGCATCTTTGAAAAGCGAAAAGATAAAAGAGGGAAATTCGACACCGTTGTAAATGCTAGCACAATAAGTGATGCGCCGACTTGAGAATAGACACATTGGGGTAATCTCCTCACAGAGATTTTTGATAAAACAACGATATTTCAAATTCTTTCACGGCATTGATGATATCCTTTTGTTGATTCCTGTATGGTCATGCTTGATGTCCTCCGATCAGGATTTTAATGTGTTGCTATGTGGAAGCAGAGCTTCTCTGAAATGTACCGGGATTTTTTGATTTGGTCCATTTGTTTAAGTTGGTGTATTCCTAAGGACAGTGTTCCAGCATCAGTGAGGGCTAGCAAGGCTTTAACCCTTTTAACACCGCCGCCAATTTTGTCAAATATCAATAATATGCAAAAAGCTTTGATAACCATCTGAAACTCGTTACATAGGCTATTCATTGGAAATGTCGTGATGAGTGCTTTCTAATGAATAGGGCCTACTTGGGAAAGGGTTTCTGCAAAACTGCAGGATTTAGTAGGCTTATGGGTAGTTGTAATGAATTTGCCACTAGCAGTGGAAGGGTTAATACCACTTTTTACCAGGTTTGTTCCACAGGATTGAGGGCAATGCCAACAATGGGTCATATGAATAAAGACTTGCAAATGCTTTTACTTCAGATTTGTACAGCATTGCCTGGTGCATTTGTATTGCAAAATTCAAGTAAAAGCATTTACTCGTCTTTGTTCATATGACCAAATATCATTCAGCTTCTACTTCCAGCCAATTAGGCCTAGGCCTAGGCCTATAACGCTGTCACCTATCTGCTTTTTCACCCTTTATATATATACTGTACATTCCCATGCATTTTCTGAGTCGTGATAGGTGCGTCATGAACGAAAGTCATTCTGAATTACCAGCCGTGTATTTTTATGAAGGTTCTCATGAAGAAATCGTTGACGATAACACAATATAGTGCCGACACGGGTAGCGTAGTTCTGGCTTTTGACGCTGCAATGCGCTGCTTGTCCGTCACACACAGTAAAAAAGAGCATACCTAAAATGGGCAATCTCCAAGTGGAAAAGGTGTTTCTTGGCTTGTTTCGAAGTGTTGATGATCACGTAGGGGTTGGTGTTTTGATGCGTAGTTGTGTAAATACTTTCAAGACGACAACTCCGTGGTAGAAGCAGTGTCACTAGGTTTTGAAATTCAGCAGAACTGCCTTGTGCTTACAGCTGGAACTGGAGGGGGGGCTGCTTGGAGTCACATGATGATGTCAACATCTACGCCTCCTCGCTCCCAGTGTTGGATGTAATACACATCACACTTGACCCGCTTTTTTCCGTTTAAACATATATTTCTGTAACAACATAGGTTATTGGATACATTGTCAGGACTGTGTTGAAGTGGTGTTCAACTGTTTCTGGAAGTAATATTTTGACAGGGAATCACTTGAACGATATCCCAAGTAAACAATACAGAATATGAACATTGTGTATGACACAACTTACACAATAGTTTATACCTGTTGAGGGTTGTTTACGAACCAAAACGCTCAGACATTTCGCGCCCATCCTTCGAATGTTTGTCCATGGTTGCTCATCATACGCCGCTTTGAACTGGTTGCGTACGACGCATTTCGTCCTGAGATAAACTCGTTTATGGTTTACAAGTGTTTATTAAAGTTATCCTTGATTTTTCACACGTTTCATACGTCCTTACATATGTCGCTTTATGTTTTTTAAGTGTTTACCAAAATTTCTTGATTTTACAAGTGATTCCACAGTAGGCTTATGTATTTTTTTAAAATCATCAGCAAAAGTTGCAAAAAGTATTATTTTCTAATTCGATGCTCTCACATCAAATGTTTTCTGCTGTTGTTCACTCAGTAGATAACCATACTCCATACCACAACACCGGGTCCCTACAGAACACCAAGAGGATCTGCCCGACAGCATCCCTTCTTCCGCAGAATTTACAGAACCACGACAGTTCAGTTACACACGGCAGCAACCCACCGCTTGCCCCACCGGCTAAAAGTTCCTGTACCCCGCCTCTTCCGTCAATAGCCTGGACACATCAATACGCGACCAGATAACCGGCAAATGGCCCAGAGACATAATGGCCAATTCTGAGATATCATCTACACTCCTTATCAATAAACCCCTTTGCCCTAAACCACTCCAATAAATAATTTCTTATTTATCATTCTCATATTTTCCCCTTGTTCTGTATGACTCTGGCATTTATGATCAGGATTGAGAGCCGCGTCGCTAGCGCTAAGCGCGCACAGTGGCTGAAGTACGGACTGCAAACGTCAGACAAATCGTAATAAAATATTCTCCATTTCTGATCCGGAATATCAGCCAATGGCATTCGGATAAACCTCACTACGATATTTGATCAGCCGCGTACAATAGGTAATAGCCGCCCCCTTGTGTTTGCGCACAGGGACGGGGTTCGGACTACGCCGCCCGGAACGAGTATAATGTTTACCTTCGGTAAAAGCACGCGGGTGACTTGATTCAGTATTCATAGTTAAAGCGAACAGTCATGGAAGTTCACGCGCAGCCTTCGTCGGTCGGATCATCGCCTCCCCACCCACAGTTGAGCCCCCCAATTTATCGTGAGGAGCAGACCCAGCCACTGTCGCTGAAGATGGAAAAACCCATTTCATACGGGAGCCCACCGCCACTGGTCAGCGCGAACAACCCGGAAAATAACGTTTGTAAAATGATTGAATATCGAGGGGCAAAAGTAGCAGCTTTCAATGTGGAGGGTAGAGAGCTCATTTGCTTGCCCCAAGCTTTTGAACTTTTTCTCAAACATCTTGTTGGTGGACTCCATACAGTTTATACTAAACTCAAACGATTGGAAATCACTCCTGTTGTGTGTAATGTGGAACAAGTGAGGATTCTTCGTGGTCTTGGAGCCATTCAACCAGGGGTCAATAGATGTAAGCTCATCAGCTGTAAAGAATTTGATGTCCTCTATGACGACTGCACAAATTCAAGGTAAGACAGTTAATTATATTTCTTAATTAGTTTATTCATCTGTTGTGCACATTTGGAGTTATGATTGCAGTTGCTAGCTTATTTTGATTTCATTCAATGTGCACTAACTGGACAACAGTTCATCACTTCCTTCATTAGTGGCTGAAAGTTCCAGAGGGGGGATAAGATTTTAGGTAACTGAAGTTTAGACTTAAAATTGACGATCTGATATGCTGGACTTCATATATTTCCCTAAACATCAAACAACGCATTTCATAATTGTGAAAAATAACTTTGAGATAATACGTCTTTAAATTTAAAAGTAGATATAGCCTACCGTAAAACTTTCTGAGTTTTCTTTTATTGCTGAAACTTGTACATGTAGTTAAATCATGATGTATATGCCAGCTAACACTAAATGATTAATAACTTATTTATTTGAAATACCACTTTTCAAAATTGTTTGGAACAAACTTACTTTCGGTTACTGATGACCAAGTTTGACCACTAAGGTCCAAGATTTATTAAGATTAAAAAGGAGATAGTGACAACAATACTAGTACCATATTATCAACTATAGATCAAACTAACAAAAAGAATAACACCACTAATCGTAGATACAGATCCCAGAAATTCGAAGCCAAGACCGGTTAAAGATCAAAAACCCTTTTAACCACTCGATTTTTTCGCAATATTAACCAAGTCAGCCCACACAGTCCAGATTTCTTTCAAGGACAATTTCAAATCGTTCTTTGTCTCTTTGAAATGAATTTTAAAATCAGTATTAAGATGTGACTAAGTGGAACTGCCTTCCCTTATTTGTCACTGGATATGTCTTCTTTACAACACTACCACACACTAAAGGAAGATTCGTATGACTCCATGAACCGTAAGTTATACATAAATCTTAACTTTGGGGTGTACCTTCCAGACATTTTGTCCGAACACAACAATGATGATGGCCAAACAGAAAGATGAGTTTTTCCTAGTTAAAGTTGATTTAGTTGTCTTCTGCTACTAAATAATGTTCTCTGTCTCGCTGCAGTTCGCTCATTACAAGACAGTGATAAAGTTATCAACAGGGAATTTGCTTGAAATAAGACAAATCTTGAATAAACTTTGCCTACCACAATTTTTAAAGTACAATGTATCATTTTCTAAACTTTTTTCTCACAGTTTCATATTACCGGGTACTGTGAGAGAACGGAAGCCCGTAAACCAATTAACAGTATCGGTACCTCAAAACTTCTTACAAACAACTAAAACACCGAATTAGCAAAAATGTGTGAAAATGTCCCACTTTGAATGACCTTTGATCAGATTCTTGACGGTTACAGCCAATTGTTTAGGAAGCATCCCCACTGGACAATGACCGTGATGACGTCACAGCGCGTGTAGTGATTACGCACACGTGCTGTTATGTGAGCATGACGCTATTGAAGTGTGACACAAGAAAATTATGATCTTTAATGCGTGTTGAGAGTCGGTGACTGTGAAGGAGATAATGCTTAGCACGCGAGGGGTGGCAACTATAAGTTATGCAGTGTAGCTATTACGAAATACGCCGATTGAATTCCAAGTGATGATGCGCTAAAGAATTCCTCCAAGTTTTTATACTTCCAAGTGGCATTACATAACAAATCATTTGTCTTATTTGTCTTCTTATCATACTTCTTAAAGACGACTATTTCTAGAAGGTAAAGCTTTGGTCAACTTTACCAAATCTTTCACTCCACCGAATTTTACCAAAATTATATTGAAAACAAAACTACGGAGTGTAAGTAACAGAAAGAGATATTTGTGGAATTCAAAAGTTGTTTTTCCAAAAGTGAGTAGTAACAAAATCATGATCAACTACTTGTGATTCTTTTAAAATCCACTGCATCTTCACTTAAGTTATTTGTTGAACAGTGTATGTTAAAGGGGTTAACAGGATGTCTTGCAAAACTCAACTCAGACATGAACCTTGTAACCTTCTTTCTTTAAAAGGAACCGGCGGATATGTAAATACATGTTGTAGTAATATAAAATTATTCACTAATGTCATA
>NMRB01003902.1:0-37291 GCA_002633025.1 Notospermus geniculatus | reverse complement strand
GCAAAAATCCGGGGGCAAATGTCCGGGGGGAAATGTCCGGGGGGCAAATGTCCTAGAATCACCCCAGCGAAGTTTGTCGAGGGTTTGTGCGAGGGTAGTCGGAGGGCGGAGCGATGTCACCACCCTTGGTAATCAAGATGGGCAGGGCCCAGACAAAAATCAACTCAAAAGGTATTACGTATAACAACTATAATATAATGTTTTATCATAAAACACATACATGTACATACTAGTAAATTTGATTTCTACAATAAACTGTAGATTCCCATTCTTCATAATTAAATTGTAGACAACTCCTATGTCCTACTAAAACTATGGAATACGCCATGAAAAATTCACCCTGGAAGTAAGTTCTACAAAAAAATCCTGGACATCTTCAACAAATTCATATTCGATTGTTTGAGGGGATACACAAAAGAGTCTCGCATGATTCAAGGTACATGTATTCACAAGAAAGACAAAATCCATCCTACTTGTCCAGCAAGTTGTTAGAACGTGGCAGAAGCTGACACCAACGGCCGTATTCATACATGTCATAAGGCTTCCTGTACATAGAAGTATGGTATACGAAAACGCCATTTAACAATGGCTTCATGGTCGCGAATCCTTTGTCCGCTAGCGTATGCGTATACCGTATACTTCTAAAATGTATGTACAGGAAGCCCTATGAATACGGCCCTTGGTGTCAGCTTCTGCCACGTTCTAGAACAACTACTTGCTGGACAAGTACATGTACCTCTAAACTCAGCCTAAAGGGTGTTTTAGACTTAGACGCGTGTAACTTCATTAAATGCACACACTTCCACCATGCATTTGACGAAGTTACATGCGTCTAAGTCTCAACCCAATAGACCCCCTGCCGCCCTAAACCGCCCTGCCGTGAGCCGCCTAGAAGACCACGCCCACTTTTTGACAAAAATTCCCATCACCTTTAATGTAGAAATGAAAATCACCAATTACTGTCGGGAGCGCCACAATCCACCATGTCTCCAGATGCCGATACTGCCATAAACCACCTTGACTCATTATACTGTTCTCTATTCATCGTGTTCATCGTGATGCAGGGGCATTTCATGAAAGTGCAAAAAAATAGGAGGCTCTATTGGGTTAAACACCCTTTATGAATACGGCCCAAAAGGCTATTTTTTTAAATCTATTTTTGCTGACACTGATACAACATTACCACAAATATGTAAATAGATTGATACTAGTTTCACAAAACATGCCACACTCCTGTTGACACAGAATTATTAATTTTTGCAGTTCGAGATTGCACATGTCCTGAGGTGAAATACATGTACATTTTTTCTGGATATTTACGTACCAAATTCTGGAATATGTGCCAACTAAACACTAACAACAGTAAAACTACAGCATGTGCTTCACAGATTAGTCCTCCAACCTGGAATGAATTCTAAGCCACAGTCACGTCAACAAAATTCATTGAATCTCCACTAGGCAAATAATAAGAAGCCAACTGGCAAACATGGCAAAAGAAGCCAAATTGTAACTGGGACTTCTTGACTCTTGTTGCGACATGTATACATGTATGTACAAACAGAAGAATGAGGAACCCGCGTGCCGGAAATCCCGACAGGTCGGCGCTGCGAGCAGTGCGACCAAAACGACGTCATTGACGTCGTTTTAAGTGTTGACGTTACGTCATGAAAAAATCTGCTGTACATTTTCTACAGGAAAAATGAGATAATGACGTTGCCGAAATCATCATCTATGTCTTCATTTTAAGGAAAAAAGCATTGCAAAATTGCAGACATTTTCATCTGCAACAAGATGGTGTAAATTTTAATGCCAGGCGACCGAAACAAAAGGGTGCTTTTCACGCCAGAAATACATGGAAACAACGTTAGAAAAAAGAAACTTCGGTCGCACTGCTCACAGCGCCACGTCGTGACGTTAGTTCCTCCGGTTCCCCATTCACCCCATCTCCCATAGCAGGGCTTTGGTCTCGCTCCTCTTCATACGCTCGCATACATGTATGAAGAGGAGGAGACCAAAGCCCTGCGATGGGAGGATGAATTCACCCTGAAAGGCCATCCATTTAGCAGGGTTACATGTATGTATATCTAGGGCATTTTAGAGTGGCGCTGCGCTGTGCTGCTAAAAGGGGCGCCACTGTGCCCTTTTTTAACCCCCTAGGACACCATACCCCTAAAAAAATTTTTTTAAACATTTTAGTACCTCCGGTACCCTCTGTCACGGTCCCTTTTGTTCACATCACCTTAGAAACTGGCTTAACTTGGCTGTTGACTGGAATTATAGAGACACTTTTAACTGATAAGCTTCTCAAATTCCGTTAGTAGAAATGTCGCGA
The DNA here is from genome assembly GCA_002633025.1 of Notospermus geniculatus. Taxonomy (NCBI): domain Eukaryota; kingdom Metazoa; phylum Nemertea; class Pilidiophora; order Heteronemertea; family Lineidae; genus Notospermus; species Notospermus geniculatus. The sequence continues at coordinate 34,959 of NMRB01003902.1, read as the reverse complement.
ATGAAAAGTGCCCTTTTCTAGGAATCCTAGATATAACCTTGTTTAGTACAGTGGCGAATCCAAGGGGCACACGCCCCCCCTTCAGCCGCCGAGCAGCAAAAATTTTGTAAGGCATATATATAAACAGACCCCTGATTTTCAGTAAAAAGAAAGTTCAATTTGGCCTGCCCAGGTACCAGGAAATCGCATTTCCGGCACTTTTACCCAAAAAATTTTTGGGGCTTTGCGCCTTTGGCACTCAGGGAATGGAGTTTGCCCATTCCACGCCCCCTCATTCGGCAACTCCTGGATCCGCCACTGTAGTACATGTATGACATGTATGAACAACATTCCGATTGAGTATTGCAGCTTGGGTAAGGAACAGATGCCTGAGTGACACTTTGTACCAGTACATTCCAAATACCAGGTAACAGATCTGGATCTATCCAACAAAATCTGGGATAGGAGAGTTACAGTTGCCATGATAGATGTGAATCCTTTCCTCACACGAGTAATACATGTGAAAAACACTCTCATAACCTTTATCTTTCCAATACTCACATAACTGACGATTCCAAGAACACGGAAGCACATAAAACAGATTATCAAATTCCATGCCAAGGACGGTGAAAAAGTCTTGGTCTCCCAAATGGCCCTTAAAACTGTACTTATTTGTTAACTTTTCAATCATGCTACGGTTCAGATGAGTATTATAGAGTTGAGAATTTCTCATTTTGTCTAAATCTAGTAAGAGAACTCCACTGTTAAAACCAGGTTTTCCATGAGGTGGGGGGTCACCGACTGGGGTGCCCTTGTTTTTATTCCTGTATAAATACATTGTATGTCTATAAACTGGCGACATTTCGTTAGCAATCCCAATTATCTGGTTTGGTGAAAACTTGTCGAATAGTCTGTATAGATCCTTGATGTCGGCGTAGAATTTTAGATCTGCGTCGAGCATGATAGCACGGTGGATGGAGTCGGGTAGGACGCGATGGACGGCGACTGAGAGGTAAAAGATGACGTCGTTGTAGTATGCTCCGGGATGAGCACTGAAATGGTCCTGTAAGGGTTTAACGATGTCTTGGAGTTTGCGTGGGCCATTGTGTCAACATCATGATGCATGAACTGGAAGAAAGAAGCAAAGAAGTAGTTAATTACTCATGAAAAATACAGTCAACATCGCTTTATGAGTCGAGCAGGACCAGCTGTTTTAGTTTGACATTTATGAAGGTTGAGTTATGTGCAAGTAATTTTTTTTTCCAGATTTATTATTTATTTAATACACAACACAACTGCAGGCCTTTCCGTTTTACGGGCGCTAAAATGTGCATGCGCCTCGCAAACAATAGAATTTCTATTGTTTGCGAGGCGCATGCACATTTTCGCGCCCGTCAAACGGAAAGACCTGCAACTGAAAGTTCACAAATAAACATTGACCCCAGAGAGATATTATAATATAATCATGATAATATAATACGAAAGGTCATCTCCGAATTTCACAGATTTTCGACCCCAACCAGGGTCTTCCTCAGGTGTCGGGTAGGCGCAGTGGAAACATCGGCGCCTGCCACCACTGAGGTCGCAGGTTCGATCCCCGGTCATGCAAGTGGCTTTATGTGGTAGAGAGGGCGATCTCTCCTCGACATCGTACATGTAAGTTTCCTCCGGGGTCTCCGGTTTCCTCCTACATATCATTAATATCGTCCAATATTGTTTGATGAGTAGCTATAATGCCCTAAGTGGGCGCTTGCACTCTTGAGATAATATTTTTTTTCCTCAGGCACTTTCTAGGCCTAGTTGAGCTACCAGAAATGAAATGAGCTGGATATCCCAACATACAATAGATCTGAAGTTAAGTAGGCATAAGGAACCCCTGTGCAAACAAGGGGCTTTTATTTCTATTCAACTAACACTTTTCACACCCCCTAGGGTTTCCTTGCTTCAGATCTATTTGTATGTTGGAATCCAGCTCAATTCACTAAAGTGCCTGAGGAAGACCCCGGTTGGGGTCGAAAATTTGTGAAATTCGGAGACGACCCTTCGTATCACTTTGTGTGTCGTTGTTTGTGCTTTTTATTAGACCCCAGAGAGAGGGACAAATAGGCTACACTTGATATACACAATTCTATCTGCAAGGTTATTTATCGTAAAAACAAACTATACAAACCGTATAATTGTATGTTTTTCCATCTGATGATCTCAACCCCAGGAGAATCTTGGCAGCAATCTGTTGACTTTCCTCGTCCCCGATAACGTGCAATTTCAGAGGAATCGACGACGTCTCCAACAATGACTGGACCATCACCGAGAATTTATTCTGCAGCTGTCGGTTCTGTTTCGCTTTCGAGAAAAGCAGGAGGACGTCGACGCCCTCATCGCTGACAATTTCCAAATTGGAAGCTCCTGTTTGTGTTGGATCATCAACACTGTCACTGACCCTGATGTTAGGAATTTTGTGTGCATGATGACCAAGTTTTTTGAATTTGAGATCTTTCACTCTCTCCTCAATAACACCATTTTTGTACAGTTTTGAGCTCTCCTCTGTGAAGCTGCTCACTGACCCGAACTTGTAATACAAATAAACGGCGAATAGGCAAAGGCTAATCAGAAGAACTTTGTAGTAATTGAACCTAATGAATCGAACGAGGTTGTAAACCACAAACATCCTGCCTGCAGCATGTGCAGTCACAGCTGTGACTGACCACGCTTCCAGGTGTGGTGGCCTATTTAAAGAGGTGGCGAGGTTGAAAATCGCGACAACAACCAATCAAGTGCGCGAATGATGGTCACGTGACTTTCCAATTTGAACATGGCCGCTAATTCCAAAAGTAGCAAGTTTTCCTGAAAAGAAACGCTTATTATCTCATATTACTTCAAATACTTGATACAAAATTTTAATCTGACGTACTCAATGATAAAAGAAAAGGTAAAAGATTCAAAGTATTAGCAGATGTGTTTGAAGTAAGGCTTCAAAGTTCCGATTTTTAGCCTTGTCCGCAAATAGATACTTTTCTGCCCGTTTCGCAGTGCATGCCATGTACATACATGTATGAACAGGCAGTGATGCCAATTGTCGGATGATCTGGTCATGTCAGATGTAGCGGCCCAACGCCCACATTGGGCATTTTTGCAAATTAGGCCTAGGCCAGCCCGCATAACGAATTTAGAATCCCCGATGCGATGCCGATGCCGGATCGATGGCATCTGGCATGCCCCACCCAAAAAGGTCGCCGATTGACACGTCAGAAAATAAGCCACATCGAACAATGATGTCGTCCATAAGCCTTTTCACGGTTAGCATTTTGTGCGTAATACGCATGCTCGAGAAGTGCACTGTGGGAACGAAAGGGGGCAAACTTGCCCCCTTTCATTCCCACACTGCGACGACTGTGTCAGTGATAGTGTTGAAACTCTTTGCTTCAGATTCTAACAATGGCAGATGTTGAACAACTTCAGCGAGAAACACGATCACAGATAGAAAAACTGAGACGGAGCCAAAACAGATGTCGCCACATGGTTGAAAAGGTCAGAGAGAAAGAGAACGCTGGTCGGGGTGTGAAGAGGCATCTCGAAGATTGTGATGAGAAAGCAGTGAAAGCACAGCGTGGATCACGAGATACTGTGACAGCCAGCGTGATACTGCCCTCAAGCAGCAAGGCGAGAAGGCACCTGAAGAGACTGAGTGGCACTCGCAGCAGTCTCAGGTTACGTGATATGAATGTATTACTTAAAAGAACAAGTCCAGTGTTGGGTGGTAAAAACAAAAAGACATATACCAGTACACCTGTGGGAACGCCGAAAAAAATTAAGAGTGTTGGCAAACGCACACCAAAATCTATCCTAAAACGCCGCCAGTTAATTGAAAAAAATGTGAAAGTAAATTCGAAGCTTGCCGACACAAGTCTAAGAGCTTCTCCCAAGCCTAATGAGAGCAAGTCCCTGAATTTTTCTTACTCCACTGATGGAAGTCCAAGCCAAGTAACAGGCCATCGCTACAGCACCAGGTATTCTGGGAGATCGCAGACCAATGAAGGGCATGATGTGTCCACTGCTGAAGATTTATTGGACGACCCAGGAAATCAGAGGAGGCCTGCTGTTCACAAGAAAGATGTCACAAAGAGATCGATTCTTTGTGAACCGTTGACGAAAAAGGTATAATTTTGTAGATTTTTTGTGGTTTCAGGGCTTGTCTTTTAAGGTGCGCAATTGCGCTCGCGCACCATGCTGCACCTAAAATCATGCCGAGGGGCTCAAAAAAACGTGCGCCTAGCACTCAAAAAAGTTGAAATTCTGCCGCCTTGCAAATCTGTAATGTCGATGGATGTTATGAGAGAGAGTGTGGTAATGAATGTTAAAAGTGTTCATAGTAAAGGTCTGTCTACACGATCATACATTTGTTCAAAACACCATCATACATTTGTATGATGATGTCCAAGCTTGTTTGTCGATTTCTGTCTTGTACAAAGAGATCGATTCTTTGTGAACCGTTGACGAAAAAGGTATAATTTTGTAGATTTTTTGTGGTTTCAGGGCTTGTCTTTTAAGGTGCGCAGTTGCACTCGAGCACCATGCTGCACCTAAAATCATGCCGAGGGGTGCAAAAAAATGCGCGCCTAGCAGTAGCACTCAAAAAAGTTGAAATTTTGCACGCCTTGCAAATCTGTAATGTCGATGGATGTTATGAAAATGAAATAGAAATCGAGTTTCTAAGGTGAAAGACATTGCTTCCTACCAGAATCGAACCCACGGACCCTCGCATAAGCAGGGATTGCGCTAGCATTAGCCACGACCCAAAATGGGTAGAAATCTTTGAAAACGACCAGGAAAATGATGAAAATTCACATCAGTGGCTAAAGAAATTCATAGCGATCCAATGCATTTCCATTACTGTGGCTAAAGAAAATTTCAGCCTAGCGCAATCCCTGCATAAGGCATCAATTGCCAGCACTAAGGGGCAGCACAATGGATGTTATGAGAGAGTGTGGTAATGAATGTTAAAAGTGTTCATAGTTAGTGGTATTGCCTGAAGATGGCGTTTCAATCGCTCAGTTTGAACCAATGTCAATATCAAAACTATGAACACGTGTATTCATGAATACACATGTTCATACTTTTAATAGTTCGTCCACATCTGCTGAAGATGGCACTGCGATCACCATAGCGAACTGAGTGCCTAAAACAATTGAGGTGGTCAAAAAACTGAGCGCCTGCAGTTTTTAAAAGACAAGCCCTGTGGTTTCTTGAGGACAGGGTGTTTCAAAATTGATGTCACCAGTGGAGTCGGAAAAGAGTGTAGCAACTTTTACCATGTGACCTCTTTCTGGAACATTTTAGCATGAAAATTGTCGTACACGGAGTACATGATAACTTGTAATAGCACATCTTTTGATTTGTCATTGAAGAGCTCTGAGCCTCATTCTGTTTTCTTATTTCAGCCAGCCAATCGAGTCACTTTTAATGAGTCGTTATCAAGAACTTATTCCAACCTGTATGATGAAGACAACCCACAGGGACGACCACCACTACTGGGTTATGATTGGATCGCTGGTAACCTTGACAATGATGAATCAATCGTCAACAAACCTGATGAATATTTTGAGGAATTGAGAGAGTTTCGAAAAACCAATAAAGCTGATTGCATATCCAGGCCAGAATTACCCGAAAGGTAGGTGACGTCAATGTCCAAACTTTATTAGTGGTGAAGTCATCTTTCAGTTTCTGTCAATGTTTTCCATTCGGAACTTCCGAAGGCAAACTGCTCAGCAATTTCCGTAGACACTCGCATTTCCCCTCGGACACAATTCCAAGGCAGCCATCTTGAATGCACAGTGATTGCCTTGAGTTTCTGTGGGTTTGGATGCGGTCGCCTCATCACACCCTGCGCATGAACGAAATAGGTCACACAAAAACGTTGCGTTATTGATCAATAATTGGCAGATTGGGTGAGATATCGGTAAGTTTACATATAATATGCCTCAACTTATCCAGGAAATAAGGTTGGATATCTTAGCAGGCCAAAATTCGGCAAAAATAGTCCCACGGNGCTCATTGTCTCATGGTCTGTGCATTGTGTTAGTGGCTAACTGTCACGTAATAAATTTATAACGATTTACTGGTAAATTCATGTAATTTTCTTAATCAATGTGGCCAGATTAAAAACGGATCTTGCCTTTGAGAAGCATTAAATTTGGGAAATTTCTGGTATTAAAAAGCATTAAAAAGGCATTAAATTCATACCCCTGACAGCTGCATAAACCATGATAGCTGTACGCCCTCTAGCGTGTTCCCATACATCTGGTCAATCCCCACTCCCAGTATAATCATTGGAAGGCTCTTCGTCATTGCCAAGCTTATCAACATTAACAGAAAGTGCTTTAGCCCTACTACGAGTACCGGTATACTCGTAGCTGGCGATGGTGAGGAGATCAGCAACTACGACAATGTACGAGTATACATGTAATTGTAGCCGCCAGTCAACGTGTTAAAAATGAATAAAAAAGACAACAGGTCTACAATAGATGGCACTCCGAAGTTTTAAAAACTTGGTAAAATTGACAAAAATTCATTTTGAATTTGTTTTCTTGTATCCAGGTATTCATACTTATGTTGTTGACAAGCGACTGTTCACTGTCCCTATCAACAAACGTAATGATGGAAGTAGTTACTGTCCGATCTGCCGAAAGCCAAGAGCTGATCCAACGTCCGCTGATCCAGGATTCGTACGGATTAGCCTTCCGAAATCTGCATTGTCAGAAAATGTGCATAAGATAAAACCACACAGACGAAGGAGTTACGATCCGTCAGATTCTTGTGCCCTGTCTGAGGTGAGTCAGAGGTGGACAAAGGCCCGTATTCTAGAAGCCTCCTTGGCTTAACTCTAAGGTCCACTTTAAGCTTTTGTATTCCACCCTGCGAACAATAGCTAAAGGTCACCCTTTGAGTTAAGGAAGCTTCTAGAATACGACCCAAAAAATCTGCTTGCTATATGTGAAACGGTCTAGGAAAACCCATCGGATGTCGTGTTTGAGAAGTGTTAATGGCCTTGGTGAACCCGCACATTTCAATAGCTGAAATGTACTACGTAACAGGTAAACAGTAGCAGATCAATGCACAGGCAATCTGACAGCCCTTGTTGATCATTCAGCGACTTCTGACGGGTTTTCCTAGTCTTATGTCCAGCACTTTGAATTCCTACATGCCAAAACTTCCAGTGTATTTCAGGTACCTGAAGTTGTAGCTGGATATAATGATCTTGCAGGGTTTTAGGGTAGCTAAGCCCGGTTTTTCCTGTGTTAGCACATTCACAGTGTGCCACAGAATCTGTTTTTATCCAAGATCTATTGTATTTTCAGCACTGCTTGGCTGGCTGGCAAAGTGCAAAGCCAGCAACCATTAAGGCAGCATCTAACGTAGATCTGATGTATGCTTCGAAGGGAATCAAGGGACAACTTGCCACTGTAAGTTTTATCTCGTTCGTCTTTGATGTCCTGATAGTGTTTTGATGTCCTGATAGTGTTTTGTGTTACATAAAGAAGTTTATAACTTATTTATGCGTATTTAAGCACATGCGCTTATAAATGAAAGTCATTTGTTTAAAGGTTTTTTCCGCCTTCGTTTTGCCTGATTATAAGCACATGCGCTTATACATGTACTTTTCTGGAACAAAACCGCTTCTTTAGAATGTGATCTCCTTCTCTACAAACGATAATTAGTCCATTGGTTGTGGTTGTCGGCACGTTCCACTGTGATCGTTGTCCACGACCGGCAAACTGACCCGCGCCACCAGGACTCGACGAGTTGGCTGGTCTACATTGTGCTTGTTGAATGTTTGATGCGAACTTTATGAGATACACTTACATGTATGGCTGTACGAGATACACTAATGCTACGTTCACACGCAATACGGATTTAAACCGAATTCCGAAGTGCGCATTCCGGAATTCGGTTTAGTCAGTGCGCATTAAAAACCGTCAGTTCACACTAGCGTTACAATCCGATTCAGACCATAATCCCGAACTAAACTGCGCCATCTATGAACAGCAATGTTAACTAAAGGGCAAACAGGTAACCACTGACCCAATTTCGTTGATTCGGATTAAACTGTTCAGACTACAAAGTTATTGCGGATTAGGTGGTGCGCACTAGCTAGCACGGATTAACAACCGTACTTGTTAGTGCGGATCTAATCCGAACTAAAGGGTTTCTAGTGTGACCTCTTACCGGTATTCCGAATCAAGGCGTTAGTACGGTTTAAGTCCGGATTAAACTGCTAGTGTGAACGCAGCTTTAATAAAATGAATGTTCTTTTTGCAATCATTGGTCACATCATGTTTTGTTTGAATTTAAGCGCACTGTGCTTACATTCGAATTTTAGCGCACGTCAATTAGAACCGCAGTGTGCTAAAATATGCATAAATACGGTAGATTCATGGTTCCTTTGTATTTTCAGACACAGATTGAAGTTGACAAGATCATCCGTGAACAGAAGGACACGTACCACATCCCAGAACCACTCAAAAAATCACAACTCGAGGTGCACCAGCTGCGTGAAAGGCGAGCAAATCTTGCCGATCCGGTGAAAACTCGTCGTCAGAAAACGGAGGAGTTGTTGAAGACATCTCATGCCCTGAGACATCATCTGCAGATTCTGGAGAGAAAGCAGAAAGCGAGCGAAGTGGCTGCAAACTCGACTCAGTACCCTGTGTTGTAGTTCAAGGTCTCAGAGATTTAACCCTTTCACTGCTGAGTTTCCCAGATAAGTTGTATGCTACACTGTAAACTCCCTCCGCAGTTTCAAACCGCCACCCACTACGTTACCCGCACTCAGAAACTGCTCTTGTTGATGCCAGCTTCAAGGTATGACCAACAGATGGCGTTAGCTGTCCCGATTCGGGGAAAATTTGGGAATCTGTGCGACTTGCCGGTAAAACGGACCAAATTTGTGATTCTCGGCCAGCTTACATGAAGCGATTGGATTATATACCCTTCAAAATGTCTAAAACGTGGGTGCACACTAACAGGTGCGTGACAACATTGCTCAAATTTGCAACGGCGTTAACCTTGTTGAATTTCCAATCGGAAAAAGTATGAATACACAGTGTATATTTTGTACACGTATCATAGCGAATCAGAAAGTGTGTTACGGCGTCGTCGGTTAAACCCGTGATGATGGCTTGTGATTGGATCCCTCGTCAAACAGCGCCGTCTGTTGATTAGCCTTCAGTTTTGGTGCCAATCATGCCAGTGTTTAGTGGGTCTATACCTATGGCCAACTAAACACTGGGGACGAGTGTAGCTACACTGCCGAGTTTCCAGTTCTCCTTTCTCGGAAAATCCCCTAATTTCAATTGGGGCGCCGTCTGTGAATAGCCAAACTAAACATACCTTCTGCATAGGGCGTCGATGGTCGCCTTCGACAATCTCAGCGAAATTCCTGTAATTTCGATCGGGGCGCAATCTGTGAATAGCCAAATTAACTGAACATACCTTCTTCATAGGGCGACGATGGTTGCCTACGGCAGTCGCCAGAGGGTGCAATGATCGTCACCTACGGCAGTGAAAGGGTTAATGCACCGGTCAGTGACATGTCTGGACCCCCCATTCAGGGCTCGGCACTAATTCGACGCGTAGAAATATTTTCTACGGTCAGAATTCGACACTAATTCACCCAGGACAGCAAATGAAATCGACAGGTCTAGCATCCAATGGAAATACCTAGTATGTCACATTTTGTTGTTTTCGAGAAAAATGGGTTTATGTGGAATGACAACTTGGAAGAGTTTTGTTGTGGAAAACACTCCTAATTAAAAATATGTCATACAACATGATTCAATGCAATTTGCTATGTTTTACCTCTGATTTCATGCTGAATTTGCAAAGGTAAAAACGTAGTAAGTCACAATTCTGATGACTTAGACGTAAAAACCGAGTAAGTGCACCACTGTCTTTCCGAACATTTTGCAAACAAAAACTGTTTATTATGATGAAACAATACCTAGTAAGTACGAATTTGGCATTAACTCATTTTTTCCAAAAATGTGACTTACGGTACTAGGTATTTCCATTGGACGCTAGAGGTATTCACCAGCTTTTAATTTCCCACTAATTTTTTACCTTTTCTGTGTTATTTATATTAGAAATTATGAAGTAATTGCCAGAGGAATTGGCCATTTCCAATTTTTTGGGTCGACAGAAAAACGACAGTAAGAAAAAATTGAGCGCTCAGAACGCGACACTTTTTCAACACTAATTTAGTGGTGACCCCTGAACGGGGGTGGTGGTGGTCCAGACATGTCATTGACTGGTGCGTATGGATGAGACGATGATTTTTTCCCAGATGTGTGGGCCTGGTGGTGTCCTGGTTTGGGAGCAAAGGGGGGAGGAAGTTTGGGAGCTGTCTTCTTTTCCCCTGTTTATGTACAGAACATGCATTTATTGTGTTTGCTGGTCCAAACATACGTATAACATGTATAAGTATAAATATTCTGTGGTTGTACTATGAATGAAAACCAAGGTAATTTCAGGAAAATTAAAAAATGACCTTATTTCATTGTATATTCCAATATAGATAAAGATATGATAATGGTATTTGTCGTATTAAAGGAGTTGTTTGTTAGTCTGTGTTTTGGATGGATGTTGCATTCCGCTGCATCCCAAGACAGGTCCAGGCTGCCCCCCCCCCAAGACAGGCGGGTCCAGGCTGCCCCCAAGGCAGGTCCAGGCTGCCCCCAAGATAGGCCCAGGCTGCCCCTGTCTCTTGAAGTCTGCTGAAGACTGAATCTGAAAAGTAACTGACGGTCTATTAACAGCCACAAAAGTTCTTCCATTGCCTGTCACTGATCAGGAGAAAGTCAAATGTCCCTCCCACTGTCTCTCCTTGTGTCTGGCTGTGTCTCCTTGTGTGTCTCCACAGCCCATATGCACCAAGTTTGATTAAATCATGGATAAAACCTCACGATGGATGATCTACCACTTGAGCTGCACCAAACACGTCTTTAAAACTTAGCGTCCACTAGGGCGTGGACAAGACGCGGAACGCAAATTTAGTAAAGGTCTCGGGCCACTTGTGCGTTTTGCACTGCGTGATGCGTCAAATCTTTTGTAAGGGTAGGGACACACCTAAGGGTGGCTGCACACCTAACGCGATTCGTTGACGCATGCGGCAACGCCTTTGTTATTTTCCGCCGCACTGCACGCAAACAAAGGTTCTGACGCATGCGTCGCCCAATCGCATGCGAATCGCGTTAGGTGTGTCCCTACCNGCGATTGGGCGACGCATGCGTCAAGACCTTTGTTTGCGTGCAGTGCGGCGGAAAATAACAAAGGCGTTGCCGCATGCGTCAACGAATCGCGTTAGGTGTGTCCCTACCCTTCGGAAGCAGAACGGCGGAAAATAACAAAGGATTTGACGCATCACGCAGCGCAAAACGCACAAGTGGCCCGAGACCCTTAATCCGCATTCACATTCAGCAACCTCTCCGCATATTCTTGAAAGATTCCGTTCACTGTCTTTATCATTCCTAGACAGTTCCTGGCATTTCTGCACGTTCGGGAGAGGGCGAAATTTTGATCGAGACCAAAATTTGGACGCGGAAATGAACTTCCCGACACCTTCGGCAACTTGTCTGAATTGTCGTGCAGACATCGTCAGGACATCCCGCCTTTCTGTGACACTTCCGCAAATGCTCCTTGGTGCGGGCAGCTTCGCGAAGGCAAGTAGAACCCACGCGGACTGTTTCAGGACTGCGCGGAGCCGATGCGGATCAAAATAAGCGAGTGCGCGAAGCCGTCAAGACATTTTACGGTCAAGACCCCGGTCAAGACACGGAAAAGTCAACATGTTGCGGCGTGGAGGAGTTTTAGGCCGGCTTTCCATTGCCGCGTTTTCTAACTCCGTGACGGCTAGCAGACATATGAGAAAAACCCAAAGTCGTCGCCTAATTTATAACCTTGCATTATTTCCTCATATCGTCCGCATATCTAAATATGGTTGTCGGAAAGTCATTCTGATTGTCCTAGTCCGTTGAGATTTTACCACTCCTGGTGTGATCCTAGATGTGTCCGCGCTGTCCTGCTACGATCAGCGGCATTTCGCACCCTTCACGATTGATTCCTACCCAGACAGCATTACTCATCTGGCCCAGACCTGGACGTTATCTGGCATGATAGGAATCAAGATCTGGCTTAGATCTGGTATCCTGACCTGNAGAAACAAAGTGTCTGCGAGATAAAAAGGCCAGCAGTTGACTAAAAGAGGCCTTTTCGTCCGACGATGAAGTGATTGACATAGCACAGGCCAGCGAATTTTACGCAGATCGGCAACCATCCCAACAATTTCACTTCGTACAGCCGATTGCAAGCTAAAACCCTGATAACCTTTCTACCGAACGATGGAGTATACAAATTAAAATAGCCTCCACGGGGTCATAAAAGACTTACTTTGAGGTAAGAGTTATAAATCCATCAGTTTTGTCGTCGTTTTCTGTCTCATCAGCGACATCCGCCATTTTTACTCGGTGAGGTGTAAAATAAAACTCGGAAAGGTTGCTGCTACTCGGAAAGGCGGATGCCGATTCTCCACGGTGAGGGGACTCTGTTTGGCTGAGTAAGCCGTAACATTAAAGTTACCGTATACAATATTTTGGAGTCAGGGTGATTCCATTAAAATAAACTTTATGATATGCGTGGTGCAATGAAGCATCATTTCTCAAAGGTTTAACACCCACAAAAATAATGAGCGAGGTTTATTGGACAAATTTATGTCTTGTTACCTTCGTTTAAAACCTTCGTTTAAAACTGAACGCTGACAAGACCGAGGTAATGTTTCTTGCCCCTAAAAATTACCAAGTGCCACCTAATTTCAGTGTAACTGTCAATGGTATGTCGGTTTCTCCAGTACAGTGTGTAAGGAACCTTGGGGTTATATTGGACCAGACCATGTCTTTGGAACACCATGTGAATAGTATTACCAGGGCTTGTTACATGCAGCTTAGGAACCTAGGTAGAATACGTAAGTCAATCACACAAGATACTGCTAGGTTCTTACTTCAAGAAATGGTCATACAAGAGATCGGGATTTCTGAAGAGGCGAGAGAAATCTTCTCACTGTGGCTTATGTCACCCTTGTTAGGTATGCATGAGTCATCAGTTTGGTTTCTTTAGCAGTCAACACTAAAGCAATGTTACATCACAATGTCATGGCCTTGGCTCTTTCTCCCTCTCAAGATGGCAATAAAAGCCAATAGAACTCCTGGATGGAACTGTTTTTTAGGCCGTCACAGGTGCTGTACCATCAGAATCATATAATATGAAATGCCCAACTTATCTATCGGAGCTTGTTGAAGTTTATGTGCCTAGAAGACAGCTTAGATCTTCGACTAGCTTAGCATTGACAGTACCATACTCCAAGTCAAGACCAGGTGACAGATCTTTCAGAGTGGCAGGTCCACGGTTATTCAATGCTTTACCTTCACACATCAAAGTTTCAGTCAGTGTCATGGCATTCAAGAAGCACCTGAAGACATTCCTTTTCATCAAAAGTTTTGGAAATGTGTAGCCTATTTAATATTTAATAGCCACGCCCAGTGTCATAATTGTATTTTAATAATTTCAAATTCATTTTTTATTGCTCCCTATTGGACTGTCTTAGGTCATATAATGTTTTATTTGTAAAGTGCTGTAGAGCAATTTTATTGTATACAGCACTATAATATATGGTAATTATTATTATTATTAATGCCAAGTTTCCTATCATTCACAGAGATCCAACTGAAACCCCACCACTGCCCATTCAAGATCACCTGCCAGTGGGATGAGCTCTTGATGAAGTTCACCAATGCAACTGAGGGTGAAATAGAAAGAGACGAGCCAATATTGATGATGAGAAGACAGGCTTTTGTTGCCAGGGAGAGAGAGAAATATGTAAGTTTTGAGGTACTTAGGCCGAGACTTGTGAAGTGCTGTCAAAGTGGTGCAGTGGAGTGGACATGTGGTGCTTGTCACTTCTGAGGTTCCGGGTTCGATCCCTCATCAGATCCGCATTCTTCCTGTGATAGAGAGGGCCACTCTCACAGCCAGGTTTTCTGCTTACACTCCATTTCCACTTTACCACAGATTAACGATCCAGATATCGTGCGTCTCCTGTACCACGAGGCATGTACCAACATTGTTGAGGCCCGCTACCCAGTGGTGGCTTACTGTCCCATGCGACGGACGTGAAGAGCCGGGAATGAAATCCCATATGGCCCGGGCTGGATTCGAACCCGGGACCTGCCGCTTGAGAAGCGGACGTGATAACCACTAGGCTATCAGGCTCTTCGTCGATAGGATGCGTGAACCAGGCTACGTTGAGAACGAATTTGTAAATGGTCAAATTACTCATGATGAGGTGAGGGAGGCAGTTCAAGGTACAAAGAATAGAAAAAGCCCGGGGATCGATAACCTTCCAAACGAAGCATTAAAAAATGATGGTGTTATTATGGCTCTGTATCATTTCTTTAATGTTGTATTTGATTCCGGTATTTTCCCGACGGTGTGGTTGAAAGCGATGATTATACCTGTCCCCAAAAAATGCTACTATGGATCCTTATGTACCACTCCATTATAGAGGAATCAGTCTCCTACCATCTATGTATACGGTTTTCACGTCTATACTTAACAGGCGTATAGTTAATTATATGGAATTTTTAGGTTTGTACAATGACGCACAAAATGGTTTTCGTAAAAAGAGATCTTGTGTTGACCATATTTTTACTGTCTCCTCATTCGTACGAAATAGGTTAGAACAGGGTTTACCAACATTTGTCTCTTTCATCGATATGCAGAAAGCATTTGACTGGATAGACAGAGACCTTCGTTTATTTAAATTACTTCGATACAATATTGATGGTAAGATTTTTAGAATTATCAGGAATTTGTTTCAGGGCACACTCTCATGTGTACGATTGAACAACAGCTAAAGTCTGGCAACATCTATCTTTGACCTAATGGAATGCGGAAGCTAGGAAATTGATCGTTGGATTTTCCACGGACCTTTAATCACACGTGGCTATTGAATGACAGGTGGACAACGCGAACAATCGAGGAACGACCACAAGTGATCGACAGGCATGATTATAAACCGCAAAGCTCTGTCACATTACATGACTTCCGCATTCCATTAGGTCGAAGATAGATGTTGCCAGACTTTACACAGAATGGTTCGGTACTACAACTGGTGTAAGACAGGGGGATGTACTCTCGCCAACACTATTTAATTTGTTTCTGAATGATTTGGCAGAGGAGTTAAATTTATTTGGAAAGGGTCTTAATGTCGATGGTATGCATATCTCCTGCCTACTGTATGCAGACGATATTATTAATTTAAGTGAGAATGAGGAAAATTTGCAAGAAATGCTTTCATATTTGGGTGAATGGTGTAAGAAGTGGAGACTGAAAGTAAACTGTAATAAAACACAAGTGATGCATTTCAGGAAAAAACGACAGAGGCAAACCAATAGGGAACCCCGATCACGCAGACCGCGCGAGAATATATGCGTGGGTTTGAACTGATAGTACATCGACGCCACCTATTATTCATGACGATTCAAGGTGTGATTGGCCGTGCTTGGTGAACCGCATCGCTCGAACAATGAGCCTCAAAAGGTGTCACGTCTGCTCTATCAGTCTCACGTGACCACTTGGCGCTCCCCATTTTGAATTTTCTTTGAATGAAATCTCTCTTAAGGCGGGGGGCTACCTATAGCTGAGCTCATTCCCTAGCGGCAATCCACGAAACTGGCCTTTGTGCGACCAGTCATTCACATTCAGATTATCCAACAGGGATCGCTTGCCATGTTTATTTCTTCAGTTTAAAGGCGAACAGCCCTCAGCAGACAAAACATCCCTCGTTTTACAAGTTTTCTCGAGACAGGTATGAGATGTGCTCATTGCTCATTTAGGAAATGACCATAATTCTATCAAATATTAATATTTTTGTTGTGTGCTTGAAGTAGTTTCATTACATGTGGTAGGAGAGATTGTCTATGGAATAGATGTCCCCTGTACAATAATCAGTCATTGTAAAGGGGATGCAGCATAAGCAGTTGTCACTGATGTAGTTGGTCAGATGTCTGGTTGGCAGTGAGGAGGTCCTCGGGTCATTCAGAGCAGCAGTAAACTCCCTTACGGTACATCATTAGCTGACGGCCCTTAGCTGATATGTGGCACGTGGAGGGTAGCCATAGATGTGTTGGACTGTTGTCCAAGAGGCTGCAGTTTTGATTCCCGGTTGAGTCTGAATGATCTCAATGGCCTGTTCCTTGGCCCATCCAAAATTCAGGCTAATGGGGTATACTGATTTCTATATTTGGCACTCCATTCCCGCAGTGCTAATGTCCGTTCCGCAACTAATGTGGAATGAGCGACTCTCGAGTGGAGCAGCAAGGACGGGAACCAGCCTACTGATGAGGCTAAGAATGTCAAGCATATTGCCACTGTGCTGCAGTAAGCTTCACATTCTTGTAACAAACATGAATGTTTTTCTCCCTCCAGGCTGTAATGATGGATGCATTGATTGATGCGTCCGTGAGGGTTATCATGGATCTTCAACGACAGCAACAAATGGCAGCCGGCGGAGGAGATCAACTGGATGGCCCGGCATCGTCTGCTCCTCTACAGGGTAAATATCCAATAGCACGTGGGAGATTAAAGCAACGAATTCAAAAAAAATTTTGGTTCAAATGATGCCCTCCCATCACAGAAGTGGATCACTGATCTAATGTTTTTGTCACCAAATTAGGGTATCGAAATCTGTGGACTTTTGTAGCAGCTACACTGAAATTACAGATTTGTCGAGTTGTGCACTCCTTCCTAATATTTGTCACCTTTGACTCGCACATCTTTAATAATTCATAAACAAGCTGCTTGTCTTATGAATTTTTGACGATTTTAGTTACACTTTAACACTCCTCACGTTGTATTCTAGACTGCTTTAGGTTTAGCTGAGTGACATAGTTGGATGTTGGAAGCCTCACCTGTCCTTTGTGAAAAACACATTTGTCTGGGTTTCTTTGCAAATTCAGAGTTCTGTTACATGTATAATCTGCAATGGGCCTCTCTATTAAGAACACCTTTAAGACAGAGATGCTATTAACCTCTCTATTGAGAACATTATTTGGACAGAGACGCTGTCCTTAATTGAGAGGTGTCCTGATTCCAAAGGTCAAAAGGACTAGAAATGACCAATTTGGGACCGTGTTTCCATGTCCTCAATAGGGCATCCTCCAGGCATAGGTGTTTGTTAAGGGGTGTTCCATTGTATGTTATAAAGTACAAGCTGTTGTAACTTGTTGTGCAGTCCTGTCACGTTGTGCAACCTTGCCCAAAGACAAAACCCAAATAGGCAAAGCCATCTTCTGATTGGTCTTACATTATTCACTCCAGTACAATGTTGAGACCATCCACTCTTGATATTTCGACATATCGGGAGATCTGCCACAGTAAGTGACTTGAAACTGGTATCACAACATCATTGCTCATCCACGACACGGATGTTATTGCAACTGAAATTTTCAGTTTGCACCTGCTCGGTCGCATGATATTTGCTGATATCGTGGTGAGATTTGATATTCAAATTTGATAACATGATATAAGTCAGAATCTGGTGATGGTAGAGACCTAAAACCTTCTCCTACACCTAGGTTATCAAGGATGAGCTTTCAGATTACGCAATGACCTTGAAGGTCAGAGGTCAAGGTCAAGGTCAAACAGTTCTTAAGCGCAAATCTCCTTGGAATTTCAGGAAAAACGAATTAGAAGCCTGAATTTACCATCCCCGATAGGTTTAATCAGTGATCCTGTCCCAGTTATGCAATACTTCTCAAGGTCAGAGGTCAAGGTCACAGCCAACCAACACAAATAACATGAGACAGAACCTGGTGATGGTGGAACCCTAAAATCGTCATCTACACCTAGGTTATCAAGGATGAGCTTTCATATTACACAATGACCTTGAAGGTCAGAGGTCAAGGTCAAGGTCAAACAGTTCTAAAGTGCAGATCTACTCAGAATTTCAGGGGAAAACTAATTAGAAGCCTGCATTAACCATCCCCTATTTGTTTAATCAAGGATCCCTATTCCAGTTACGCAATACTTCTCAAGGTCAGAGGTCAAGGTCCCAGATAACTAGCTCTAGAGTAGTAAACTTATCATCGGAAACCATAGACATCGCTCCGATGTCCTGCTCTTGTTTGAAAAGTGTCGATCCCCCAGAAAAGGGAACTCACCTTATGATTCTCGTGCAGCGGGTGCAGTGAAATTTTCCCACAACAGGGCTTTGGTCTCGCTCCTCTTCATACACTAGCACACAAGGCCCTTCTGAAATTGGGTATCCAAGCCAAGCATGATGCGGTCAGAAAATGAGGTCATTTACTTCATTTACTTCTGGGATCTCTACTAAAGTGCCTGAGAAAGACCCCGGTTTGGCTCGAAAATTTGCAAAATTCGGAGACGACTTTATGTTAACACAGTCAAAATGCAGCATGTTTAGGGTGTAGTTTCTAAATAATTATGACACATAAAAACAATCAAAAATAATAAGAATCATTGTTTTAAACGAAGAACCACTGTGATAAAATTCAATCAATTTTAAAAAGACATACTGTAAGTGTTTTTTAACACCAAGATACAGAAAAGCACAAAATTGACACACAAAATGATAATAAGCAAGAAGTCAATCTCCAGAATTCACGAATTTTCGACCCCAACCGGGGTCTTTTTCAAGTGGAACTTTACAATCTGAAACTCTAGAAAAGACTGAGCTGAAACCCGAATGTAGAACTAACACCTGTGTAGACAGGATGAGTAGGCAATTAAGGAAAGAAAAGTGTCCAAGCACCACGGGTGGTTGCTGGACCTAATAAAGAGAGTGGATGTAATAAAGGAAACAAAAGTGTCCAAGCCCCATGGATGGCTGCTGGACCTACTAAAGAGAGTGGGTGTAATTAAGGAGAAACTGATTTAGCTGAAAGGAAAGGGTTTTAATAAATATGACATAAATATGTTTTTTAACACAAAGCTTTAATGTAAAATGGGGTAATTCCCGAAATTTGTTATTCTACTAGTTATTAAGTTGGGATCATGACAGTACAGGGAGCGCAGCTGGAGTATGCAACAGCCGCACCTGGTTGTTATATTCAATTTGTCGGTCAGGGCCGAAGCAATAGCATGGGCCCTAATAAGTATGTAAAGAGACCATCTCAAGTTGTACTCATGTTCCTCACTTGGACAGGTATTTTACTTGCCCTTGCAAAGACACAAGGTACAAGGCTCCACGGCTTACTCTGCCACCTGATTCACTGGAGGTTCCTATTTCAGCAGGGGTTTGTGTAATAGATGAAGAGGAGCGGGGGGCCTTGCTGTGGGAGTATGGTGATATTAGACTACTGAAATATTATGACACTTTGATAATTAGACACCGACAAGATAGACAAGTCGACTGATGGTTTTTCGTTTTCAATATGTTCAAATAGGCTTTCCAGAGATAACGGAGGAAATCTTGGCGCACTAAATTTATGGAATGAAGTGATTATTTCATTTCGATGTCCATTCGACATTTCACCTTACCTTGTATCTTTTATTGTAGGGTATCATCTACGTATGCACTCTGGTGGTATTTCCAGTTATGTTTCGAACCTATGGCTGATACCTGATGAAAAAAATTGCCATATTTTCTTCCTTTAATGGCCCTAACGACAGCGGGGCACTGCGGCTCATTCATCAGTACACCACCGACCGCCTTCTTGGATTAAAGCCCTGGATGAATGGAACAACTGCCTGTCAATTTCCTTACAAATGGCTCGAAGATTTCTGGAAAGCTAAGGCTCAAGCCAAAAATAAAAACATAGGCGATACAGAGGAGAAAGTCAGACGCGACGTAAGAAATACGGCACCTGCTCGCCCTCTGAAGCAATTCGTTGGGAAGTACGGTCATCTTTCTTTCGGCAATATGACTATTATCTTAAAGAAGTCAGATGGAAAGCTCCATCTGTATGCTGGCCGCTGGGGACACGCACATTTGGAAAGAACGTCAAACCCTGACGAGTTTCAAATGCGATTTGTCGACGGTTTGCAGTATTTGATGCCAGTCCCATCTACCATCAAGTTTAGTTCTTCCGACGGCAAAAGAATTGACCGCCTGCATGCTTCTTACATCGAAGAAACTGCTCCGCCTCTGTTTGAAAGAGGGAAGAAATGGAATCAACATAGCCAACCAGCAAAACGTTCCATCACTGTAAATAAACGGGAACATACGTACAGTCTTGTTCGTATTAATATCAACACCTGTTATCTCAAATATCTCATAAACCATCAAACCAATTTAAATGCGGTTTTCTGCATAAAGTCAGAAATCTTGTTGACTACAACTGGGCATCAATGTTTTTGCACAAGATTCACTTCTTCATTGCGTAATCTGTCGTTGAAAAAAGGTCCAAAATAAAACTTTTTTGTTTCTGGATTTTTCACCAAAATTCCTTTGCTAGAATGAAGTTATGCCAAAATAAAGGTCATTTAGCAAGTTACTGTCGAAATCGGCCATTTAGTTTTTGAAAAATTGGCGTTTTTGTAAAGCTATATCAACACCACTTGTCTTCCACTGCCAACAACTTATGAGACGGTCCCTACATAATAATGCAAACCATACTTCATGTCCCTTGTGTAGGCCGTCAGTACAAAATCCATAGATCTATAGAACAGCGCTGAGTCCTATGTGGCAAAAGTGTTACATAATAATTTTTCAAGTGTGTGGAGGCTTTAGTGACCAATTCATGCACTGGTTAACCTCAAACAAAGATGACAAAGGCTACTAAGTTCTTTCTCAATGCCTGTTACTTTTTGCAATACAATGTCATGAATAACCAGTACTGGTCACAACATTTATCTCTGCCTATACAGTGACCCATGCATGGTGCATGGTGTATGGTTTGGATTATTATGTAGGGGCCGTATCATAAGTTGTTGGTAGTGGAACACAAGTGGTGTTGATACAGCTTTACAAAAACGTCAATTTCTCAAAAACTAAACGACGTATTTTGACACTAACTTGCTTAATCACCTTTATTTTGGCATAACTTCATTCTGGCCAAGGAATTTTGGTGAAAAATCCAGAAACAAAAAAGTTTTTTTTTGGACCTTTTTTCAATGACAGATTACGCAATGAAGAAGTGAATCTTGTGCAAAAACATTGATGCCCAGTTGTAGTCAACAAGATTTCTGACCTTATGCAGAAAACCGCATTTAAATTGGTTTGGTGGTTTATGAGATATTTGAGATAATAGGTGTTGATATTAATACGAACAAGACTGTACGTACATTACATTTTGTACATGTATAAATACATGTGCAAAGTTAAGCATGACGCACACCTAAGACCAAAATCATGGGACCACCGACGATACTGGCGACCACGACGTCTCAGGCAACCATCGCGTGCAAGGTCGCACGCCGACTACACTTGCGATCATTCACAGTCAACCATCCGCAAACGATAGACGACCTCCGGAATCGGTTGAAGTCGCCGACTATTGTGGCGTCGCATCGCAATCGTTTGCGGACGAACGTTTTTTCGTTTTTTACGGTCGACTAGTTGCAAAGTCAGTTGGCCTTTGCCAACGAAAATTAAACGGGTTGAATTTTTTGCCTCTTGATGCGATCGAAAATCTTTGGCCTCGGTTGGCCACTGAAACCGGTCCTTCAGATTGCCCAGTGCAACAATCCCCTGCAAAAAATGTAACGACCACTCAAGCAATGAGACCAGAGATACGATTAATCAGCCTGGCATGCGTCGACTCACTGACCAATCATTGGAAATAGTCCGTAGTCTACTCACATGGAAAGTGATCAGAAAAAGAGGCAACGAAATGAGAAACCCGCGTTCCCTTTATCTCTCGACAGGCATGATATGTTGGCGCTGCGAGCGGTGCGACCGCGGCGACGTCATTGATGTCATTTTAAATGTTGACGTTACGTGAAAAAATGGCCTTTCTACAGGAATTAATGAGACAAAAACCGTGTTTCCTTTATCGCCATTATGTCTCTTCATTTTAATGGAAAGAGCAGGAAATTGCAGATCTTTTCATAAGTATGGTAGGCCTACTCCAAAGCGGAATTCAAAATACACATCGACATTTCAAAATACATGTATTGACAACCTTTAAAACAACATGACAACACTTTTAAACAACATGACGACATTTTTTAAATTATGACAAGGTCTACCTGAAATAATATATATTGCAACATTTAAGAAGTTATAGTCAACGTTTACATGTACAAAAATGCTTTGCAGCAATTTTCAAATGTTTCTCAACATTTATTAAACAATATAGGTCAGAATTTACAAAAATCCTTGCAACATTTTGAAAACTATCGCAACATTCACGTGACGAAACAAAATCACCTGACCAAAACAATGCCACCTTGGGACGAGCTTGGAGTTGTAGTACTTCTGTCTGATTGCATTGTTGACATGCACTGGCATGACAGTGATGCACATAAGTCGCAGTTGGTAAATCAGTGCAATAGATCGGGTTCTGTTTCTGATTTCCGGCTGTCGCATGCCCGTTTCGCAGCCGAGGCACATCCACATCGGGCTACATGCGAATTTCATGCGCGCTAGATCGTCCCAAGGTGGCAATTTTTGGTCACGTGATTTTTTTTCGTCGCGTCAATGTTGCGATGGTTTTCAAAATGTTGCAATGCTTTTTAGCTCACGCGTCCGTTTGCTTTTTAACCGCTGGGGCTATTGATCTGAAACTTGGTACATGTACCTATAGACCGCTAGGTCACATGACCTATGACACCAAGTTTCGGTCCGATTCGATTCTTGGCTTGGCCTCCAGGTGGCCAAAAAACCAAAAACATAAAAAGTGCAAGAACTCCTGAACTAATGACTTGATCATCTCCAAATTTTTATCATAGGTGTATCATATTAGGACACACAACATATATAACGGGTTTTTGATTTGACCTACTTTTCAAGGTCACAGAGGTTCAACAAAAGTAACGAACCTGCCACAGTTCTTCATTATTTCACCGAGCGTCTTCATATCTTCTTGCATAAACGTGTATTAGGTGGGTACCTTCAAAAATACCGACTTTCGGCCGATCGGACATCCAATATGGCCACCAGGTGGCGTAACCTGAAAATCATTCAAGTGCTGTAACTCAGGAACGGCTTGACCCAGAGTGCTCAAACTTAATATTTACCTCCCTCTCAAATTTTCCTGATTAAGGTTCAAATATGGCCGCCAGGTGGAGTAACCTGAAAACCATTAAATGTGCTATAACTCAGGAACGACTTGACCCAGAGCGATCAAACTTGATATTTACCTCCCTCTAGATGACCTTTACAAGCACGTCAAATTTCGGCCTGATTAAACTTCCAGTATGGCCCGCCAGGTGGCATAACCCAAAAATCATCAAATGTGCTATGACTCAGGAACGACTTGACCCAGAGCACTCAAATGTGCTATGTGGCTATGTGCATGTGAAGCTTTGGCCCGATTGGACATCCAATATGACCGCCAGGTGGCATAACTGAAAATCATTGAAATCCTACAATTTGGGAATGACTTGACCCAGATTGCTCATATAACTGACCTACCTCTCTCTGTCATTACACTATTATGTCCAAACGGGTGAGCACGTGGTCCATGGTCCATTTCATTTTGTAAATGTTGACGTAAATATTTTTAAATATAAACGTTGACATACATTTTGAGATGGTTGCAATGTATTTTTGTAAATGTTGACGTATAATTTATTAATTGTTGCAATGTATATTTCAGGTAGATATTGTCATAATTTTTAAAACGTTGTCATTTCGTTTTAAAAATTTTGTCATGTTGCTTTAAAAACTGTTACTATATTTTGAAATGTTGATTGTAGGGTTGAATAAATTCCGATTTGGCGTGCCATACACATGCGACAAGATGATGTAAATTTTACTCTCAGGCAGCCAAAAAAGGGTTGTTTTCACCCGAGAATTTAATGGAAATAACGTTAGAAACTTCGGTCGCACCGGTCGCAGCTCCACATCGTTGCGTTAGTTGCTCCAGTTCCCCATTAGATAAATAGATTAATATTGTATTGTTTCTCTAATTCCAGTCAGTATGAAGGGGACATTTGTGGGGGTAGCCTTAACTGCTTCGACCATCTGTAGGGGATATCTTTTACGAAATGAAAAGCTGCAAAACATTTCAAGTATTTACCGAGGACATTGATCGTTCCTTTTTGAAATGTATACTGAAATTAAGGAAAATAAATATCTTATTGCAGTTACTTCTTTACGCCTCCTGTTCAGGTCCGGTATGACAATTTCGCAAATCGGCCATTTTCGAAATGCCGTACAGGTATGGAAAGCGAACAAAGGCGCCAAAGTATAAAAGCAGAATTAAAGTATTCAGTGATTATTTCTGTAATTCCAGTCTCCTGGAAGGGGACTTTTGTGACTTAAACCCAGCATGCATGGGCGAAATGACTGGTGCGCTGTTGACGAAATGAAACACTTTCAATTATTTCAGGTACACCCTTAATCAAAAGTAAATGCACAGCTAATANGGCCTATTCACAATATTCAGCAGGCTGGGTGGATCTAAATGAGACGGAAGGAATAGCCCTGACTTGACTGGAAAACCGAACGAAATTCATTTTGGAAAATGCTCTGTAACTTCTGTTCACCACGGAATTTTTTAAACCTGAAAAAATAATTTTGCTGGGAAACAAACAGGCTTTAAAGTGACGTTGGTTTCACTTCTAAAAAATATGCGATTGAAAATCACACTTTTTTATGGAAATTTCAAACTTTTGTCAAAAATACAACTCATGCAAGTTCATGATATTTTTGGTCTCAAAATTTGTCTTGATGCCCTAAGTAATTGCCGTAAAAAGCAAAGGTTGATCCGCTGAAGATTTTGGGAAATATTTAAGTTTATTAGCTGTGCATTTACTTTTGATTAAGGGTGTACATACCAAGGACGTTGGTTGTTTCTTTTTTATTAAGCCGCTCTCACACGTACGACAATTTGCGTGCGATTGTTTTTTTCTACGTTACGCAAACAATCGCAGAAATTATCGCAGATTTGTCGCAGACGTATCGCAGAATTGTCGTAAACTTAACGATAATCAGGGTTTTTTTGCGATTATATCTGCGACAATCTTGCGACAATACGGGTTTTCTGTCTGCAGCCTCTTCAGTCGACACCGACAATTTTGGGTTATAAACGACTTTTTGCGACATTGTGCGATACTTTGCGACAATCTGCGGTTGCTTTGCGATAAGTTGCGACAAGGTTAAATTTTTTGAACATTTCCACAATTTCACGATTATACGCGATTGCCTGCAATATTGTCGCAAGGTCTGCGATAGTTTGCGACAGTACACCTGCGACTGTCTATCGCAATTAAACGCAGGCCAACTATCGCACGTGTGAGAGTGGCTTTAGAGAGCTTGAGAACTGGATTCTTACCCTTAAACCGAACCGTATACGTATCCCGATACGTTTGCGTTCTCACGGATCAGAAGGTCTGATTCATAAAGCCGCTCTCACACATGCGACAATTTGCGTGTGATTGTATTTTTTTACGTTACGCAAACAATCGCAGAAATTATCGCAGAAGTATCGCAGAATTGTCGTAAACTTAACGATAATCAGCGTTTTTTGGCATTCACTTGCGGTTGTTTACGACAATCTGCGATATTGAGCCGAATTTATAAAACATAGCAAAAGCTTACAAGCCAAAGCCCCAAGACCAAGCTTTTGCTTGTCAAGGAGAACCACAAGCCAAAGAATTTGCTCGCAAACATATTCATAATCAATTGCTTAACCTAATAACCTTTTCTTATAAAGCCAAGCAAGATTTTCTATCTGATGAAGCTAATGCTCGCAAGACGAAGCTTCTCCTAATTCTTATAAGGAGTTGCTTGTTCTATAAAGCAAAAGCGAAATGTTATAAATACCTCTTCAAGAAAAAGCCCAGAAAAAGCAAATCCTAGTTTTTATGAATTCGGCCTATTAGCTGCGACAACCCTGGCCAAAATTTACGGGTTTTCCGTCTGCAGCCTCTTCAGTCGACACCGATAATTTGGGGTTATATAAGATTTTTTGCGAAATTTTGCCATATTTTGCGACAAATCTGCGGTTGTTTTGCGATAAGTATGCGGCAAGGTTTAATTTGTTGAACATTTCCAAAACTTCACGATTATAGGCGACTGCCTGCAATATTATCGCAAGGTCTGTGATAGTTTGCGTTAATTTGCGACAGTTCACCTGCGATTGTCTATCGCAATTAAACTCACGCCAACTGTCGCACTGTGAGAGAGGCTTAACAGAACGTTAAACGGCGAATCCACTGTCGCGATTTTGGCTTTAGGCGGGGTTGCGATCCCTTGCGATCACCGAAGGACTTCCGATTGCCATATAAGCTGATCGCAAGGGATCGCAACCCCGTCTCAAGCCAAAATCGCGACCAAAGCGGATTCGCCCCTTTAGGGACGGACGGGAAGCTGAAGTACCTAATTCAACGTCCCAGGCTTGTTTCCTTTGATGCTATTGGTTATACGAGCCTTTATTACCAGGGCTGTGCTGCAGTGGTGAATACATATGTAAGGTCTTCCTTCTGATTGGTGGTCACCAAGGCACATTAGGAACGCCTACCTATACAATAGCTATTTTGACAGAGCTCGTTGGTTAATGTCAATGAAGGGAAAACGATGTTACCGAATAGGCCTATACTAAAGACGAGCGGTCAGTTATTGATAGAAGCCTGGTTCGCTCGTAAGCCCTTTTTACACGGTGCCGATTCGAGGAAACCTACCTCCACCCTCCTCGGGCGGGTTCGGTTCAGGTTCACAGCCAACGGCACACTGAGGAGCTAGTCAGCGTGTGCTATCTCATGGGTTCTGGAATGACCCAGATTGATTAGATGAGATAGAATTATCCGTCCGTCTATATTTCAAACATAATATCCATACAGTATACATTCAAGATAAAATCCCCTGATTGAATGACAATCGCAGCAAATCATAGTCGAACCCGGGAGTCGAACCAGCGGCACGCAAGATGTTATACAATAAACGGCAAACACACGTGGGTGACCTTTGCTCAACACTGTATTCTACGCCTTCCAATTGGTTCATACATTTTGTGGTATCTAAAACGTGGCAAGATTCAGACGGAACATGGAGCAAATCACCGCCTAATCTGTGAAATAGTTCCGAGAATAATACTTCGTTAGACGTGTTGCTCTTTTCTCTACCGTAACATTTTGGCTTCATGATTTTGTTTGACATCTAGCTAAATAATTTTTTCAATATTTCGGCAAAGTATTTTTCACACCGTTCTTGTGAAACCGTAGTATTGGTGCCAGAGTCAGGAATGGGACATCATAAAATTGGGAACGGAATGGATGTCGATAGCAACGAGAGTGGCTGAAATGGTACTCTTCTAGAAAATTAGATGACCATTTACTCCTGGCCTCGTGGGGTCTATCATGTTCTGAGCCTTCGTTTGAGCCCCGGTCGTTTGAGGTGTTTGCGGGACGTTTGCAATTCTCTTGCTCGTCGCATGGGGGCTTTTCGTTCGTTCACGTCAGCTTTAAAGGACATACCAGGCGTGCGCAACAGAAAAGAGACCAGGTGTTACTTCATTTCCAACGAAAGAAAAATGGAACAAAATTACAGCCATTCATGAAGGAACTAGGCCTAGAAATCCGACAATAGCCATTGCCACAAGATGTTATGTTTCATTTATTCGTGGTTCCTATATTATGTATTCCAACCCAACATGTATAATCAATGATCTCGCATGATTTGGGTTTCCCACTGCGGCCACTTATTGCAGGGAATAGGCCCAAAGTACTGTACTTACAGTACTTATGAACAAGGGTGCACGCTACATACGTGTAGTGTAACAACATGCACAGTATCGGTACGATTAAGGCATGAAACAACGCTTTTTGACAAAAAAAGATATAATTACCGAATAATGCCAATTGTTTTGTATTGAATCTATGTTTCAAAGCACACAATGAAAACTTTCCGAGTTAACTTTTCAAAGCATTAATGCAATTGTGCTCGCCATAATCGATATCAAAAGGTTTTGAAAATAATACGAATCGATTTGGATTGACACAAGCACACAATATTACCATATTCTACATTTGAATACAATGACAGATGGATAACAATAACTGAACCTGGACCAGTGTGAGGATCATGTGACAGGTATTTTATATCGTGGACAACGTGGCAACAGCATACTTGCCAACACTGGATCGAGATAGACCAAACCGCAGTTGTAAGGTCACAGAGACCTACATGTACACTCACTGGCCATAAGTATTGCAACATAGGTTTTTTTTCTGGATTTCTCTCATGCCTTTACTACTTTTGCATCTATTTTCAAGTATATATAGGAGGACCAAACGGACTGAAAAATCTCACTGCTGATGAAAATATCAAGCCTTAAAAATGAAATATCAAAACATGAAAATGACAAAATCTTCATGTGATACTGGATCGCTCTCTCCTTTTCACGATAATGAAGTCTGATGATGAGAAAGGATTTACAAGAAAAAAAAAGAAAAATATCAACTGCGAAGAAATATATTGGATATTATCGAAAATTATCAAAAATTGAAAAAGTGAGATTTTGCATGAGATTACCCTGCTGATGTAAAGCTGACATCCCATGACTGTGTCCCACCATGCCAGTTTCATCCAATGAAAAGCCACAGTTATCAAGAAAATTGAACTTTTCTCCAAAAAAACCTCGATTTTTGACAATATTGGGCATTTTTCTACGTCAGATGACACAAAAATGATGAGCCTTTTCAGCTTAATTTTTTCGCAGTTGTGAATGAATTTCCCTTGTCTTCATTTTGTAAAAATTTGGTAGTCTTGCACTTCAAAATGTTCGAGATCTCAAATCGGTGATATTTTGATATTCTGATATTTCCATGATATATTCACTTTTCCTTAAAATTTTTCGAACCAACAGACTTAATACCCTTCAAAGTATCACATCCACATTTGAAAATCAAAGACTGATGACTGACTACCGCGAAATTAAGAAAAAACCTTTGTTGCAATACTTATGGTTAGTGAGTGTTTATCCTAAAAGATTATTATATCAATAGCGTCAGTGTAAGGACTTTGATTCGAAGAATCTGATCGCACCAGCTTACTGTGGCCGAATCGGTTAATGTCGTCCTGGGTATAACAGAAATATACCCAGATTCAATGTCGTCCCACAAAACTATACCCTGGGTATAGTTCGATCTACAAAAGTATACCGAGGACTGGATACAGTACCTGAAGACGAGATTGTTCTTGCGAATGCCACATGACCATGCACAAGCATGACAAGTCGAAAAACATCGCTGTAGCGCCCTACAGGACGAGCACCATTTTGATATTTTCTACCGACATTCATCAGAGAATTTTTCGTGCCGTTTACTGCCACTCAAATCCGCAATAGTACTCGCAGCACGGCTGATGTAATGTCGATGCGGACGTAGATGAACACGCAGATGGTTGTCAGACAAATGCAGACCAGCAGACTGCAGACCGCAGACTGCAGACCTATGGGTGGTTATATCCGCAAAAAGTAGACTTTGACAAAACAGATCGAGATGGAGGTTACAAAATCAGAGACGTGCTTTCTCTATTGCACTAACATCCAACCAAATTCGACCTCATTAAAATTTGTCTGGACGGGGGTATAGAAGGCCCTTATTTCACCTTTAACTGCAATGAGCGCCACCCAACGTCACATTAATGAACGACTCCAAATCATGTCCACATCTGTGTATGGCGTACCATTTAAAATGATTGCTACGTTTGAAAAATGTGACTATCTCTGATAAGACACGTCTCCAAATTTGGTTAACGACTCTTTCGTAGCATCCAACGTCTCCTTTGTGAACGACTCCAAATCACAGCTAAACGTCTCTGTTTTGTTAACGAACATATCTGTTTTCTAAAAACATGTCTCTGATTTTGTAACCTCCATCTCGATCTGTTTTGTCAACGTGTACTTTTTGCGGATATAACCACCCATAGGTCCTGCAGTCTGCAGTCTGCAGTCTGCTGGTCTGCTGGTCTGCATTTGTCTGACAACCCACGCAGATCGGGTCTGTTCGTTTGCTCATTTCTTTGAAATTGTGAGCGTAATTTGCAGTAAGTTTGGACCATTGTGTTAAGACAAATGTTACCAGTTGACCCATGCTATCGATGAGCACAAAAGCTGACAATATTAACTGGTATTTTGACGATGTTGAACTTGCAAAACTGCCGTCTCAGTTGAAGCGAGAAACAAAATGGCGGCCATCCATTCCTAAATCGTACCTAGGCTCAAAACTACGGTACTGTGTATACTTTTGTAGATCGAACTATACCCAGGGTATAGTTTTGTAGGACGACATTGAACCTGGGTATATATCTGTAATACCCAGGACGACATTAACCGATTCGGCCTTACTGTGTGGTCAGCAATGCCGACAATCACCAACAGGAGTAACTGGTCCCACGAAACGATAGACATCTGTGACCTTACAATACTGTAGTTTGGTGGATAATCAGTGTCATCCATCGGTGCACAAAGGATTATGCACTTCGGATTTTTTTCCGGCGCGAGATAATTGGTAAGCCAGCCAGCCATTCAGCCAAAGGTCTCTGGTCTCATTCAGAAACCCAAAAAGGGCAAGTTTTTTCTCCGGTCAACAACACATGCAGACTGCAAAGATCGTAGGCTGTGGCGTCTCACATCTATACTATAAAACGTCCAGACACTTCCGTCCGTCAGCATTAGCGGCGTTGTGCAATGACGTCGTCATCACCGTCCAAGTATGCCTATGCGGCTACTGCTATCATCGGGTGGTATACTACTACTGTCATCGGGCAACTGGCCCAAGCTGTAGTTGCCACCCATTCACAACTTATTTCGCCCGTCAATTTAAATTGGTAATCGTGGACATAATGCAGTCTTCACAATCTGACGTCAGTGGATTTTGCGCCTATGCTATGCCGTGTCAACCTCCTGCGCATGTCCTGTTTGACTACTTCCGGTTGTATACCGAAGGTCTACCCTCTGATGGTCGCCATTTTGCTCTCTATGCAAAGTTTCTGTGGGTCGTACTAACCACTGAGCGTATCAAAATTCGAAAACTCACCTATGTCTGTTAGTTATTGAACGATAGCAGCTGAATTGAATTGAAAACCCGGGGGAAAACAAAACAAATCGTCCAAATAGCCATCTGTTGAATAAAGCAGTCTCCCAATGGCTGGACATGAGGACGACGACGTGAAAACTTCATGGCAGGACGTTTTGACGCCGTGCTTCTACGCCAGCCGATTCAACTTAGCAACGAAAATCGACGTGAATGTCAGTTATGGCAGCGATAAGGTAGCAGTATATAACAATATTAACTAGAACTAAGAAATTTGCTTAACCAGCAAATTTGATGGTCCCCAGAATTGAGAACATAAGAGCCAGCAGAACCAGCTGAGAACAGAAAAGGACATTTGATGCAACTTCGCAGCCTACCGACTAAAGGTCTCGGGCCACTTGTGCGTTTTGCGCTGCGTGATGCGTCAAATGTTTTGTTATTTTCCGCCGTTGTGCTTCCTAACAAAAGATTTGACGCATCACGCAGCGCAAAACGCACAAGTGGCCCGATACCTTTAAGGCCCGTTTCCACTAGAGCGTTTTACGCCGCGTGATGCGTCAAATCTTTTGTTATTTTCCGCCGCTCTGCTTCCAAACAATGGGGGAAGCGTCCAAACGCGGCGTAAAACGCTCAAGTGGAAACGGGCCTTTAGGCCTACCGTCCGTCATGACCGTAGGTGTAGGCCTACGTGTACGACACGGCCGGCGTAGGCCTATGTGACCAAAAGACTCTTCTGTTGATTAAATAAATCCTTGTCCCATTTTTAATAGTTTTGGCTGTGAAAATCGATGTTTATTTAATTTGGGCATGTTGTAAATGTAATGCAACAACTGTGCAGTGCGCCATGCACTGCTGTATACTGCTGTATGTATTGTCAGTAATGTACATGAACCTGTACGCTGTATGCATGACGAACACACTCGTCATGCTCGTCCAGTGTAGTGCGACAGTGCATTGGATGTACATATCGCATAGGGGTGCCTGCACAAGTGCCATGCCACAAGCCCATGCCATCCTGCTGCTTCCTTTCTTTCGTCCGTCAAACGACCGACAACATGTACTTGATATGGAGAATTGGATAGCATAGCAGCTAGGCCTATTGCACCCAACCCCCGATCAACGAGTTCATATTCAGATGGGCAGTATTTTGGTCATTCATGCACTCATCGTGCACTTATCGTAATCGGCACAGCCATGACAGCATGTGCGCGACTACGTTGAGCCACTAACTGGGGAACCTCACGACTCGGGCCTAACAGTCCGGAATTGAAGACTCACAATAACGGCACGGGAGAAATGAATAAAATGAGCAACACCCGTCTAGTTGTTCTCATGACAAAAATCATATGAACGCACATTTATTTATACAAGTGTATAGTTAATTATTAGTAAGTTATAACAAGTCTCGCCAGATCTCGCAAGGATGACGAGACTTTGCGACCTCACGGCTGGGACAACTCACAACTGGGTGCCTCCTGAGTAGAGCACTTACAGTAACCAATCAGGAGCATTGCAGTTTGGGAGAATCAGCAGCCGAATCAGCATTTGCGGACATAAAAACACGTCAAAAACAACCAAATGACCCGAATTTCGAAAAGTTTTTTGTGACGTCCCATGGATGGAATTGAGCTTGATTATATTATGCTGGTTGTTTTTTCCTTTATTCAGCCGTTTTGGAGAACACTCGCAATAAAGTTGTGGAAGAAGAAGATAACAGAAACCAGAACCTGAGTGATCACAATATGCTCCCCAGACTGTGATGTCTGGGGACCATAATGATTTCATCTCAATGAATATTGATTTGTGTCTGTATGAATGTCCGTGTTGGATAGGTCTATTGACAGTTCTCGAATTCGCAGATCTGCGCACTTCCGCCGAAATCTCAACCAGAACCTCGATCTGAAACCGGCCAACGTGCCGCCATCCATGATTCAGCAATGGTCCAGTCTGACGCAACGTCTTCGATGTCACTGTCGTTGGGTTGTCTGCGTTACGTCATTCAGCTTCAGACCGAGGTTGTGGTTGAGATTTCGGCGAAGTGCGCAGATCTTGGTCGTTTACCTCAATTTAAGCAAGATCTATGGGGAATGTCATTCCACGGTGACGTCAGCAAACAGTGATGGGGAAGACGGGGCACAGTGAGTCAGTGGCTGTTTCTCGAAAGTGAAACCAAGGACATCCATGATGACATCATCAGAAGATGGGCGCACGATTCACCCATTTCCAAACCTTTAATTTACAAGCATTCCACGTGGTTACAAAAAATATACAAAGGAAAGTATGTTTTTCAGCATCAAAACTAAAATATTGGCCCTTCATTATTTTTGTGATATCAGATAGACAGTGGAGGCATATTGAAAAACCCACTAAAATCTGAAAGGAGAAAAATGTGGTGGTGTAAATGAAGTGGTGCCCGTCATGTTCAGGCCATCAATTACATGCTGTGGGTCGAAGGTCGTGAAAAAGTCAATTTGAGCACAGTGGGTCATACATTTTGTCGCCCAAGTGGTTACGCACTGTGCCCAGGTGTATTTCAGCTATCTAGATCACCTCACTCTTCACAATATGTGTTGAAATGCAATGAAAGTTATGAAGATGTTTGAATCTTTAACTCAGCAATATTTACTGGGTAGAATTTTTTTACCTTGATGAGAACTACTGTTGTTTTAGGTTTGTTTATGTAGGATCCGGGGGCCTTTGTCAGTGTGCAATGGAAGTTGTAATGTTTCTGTTGCTTCCTTATATGGCATGATAGTCGTTGCAATATTGAATACTACAGAATATTTTTGTTACAAAAATATATTCATTCATGAATGGTAAATATTCATTCATGAATGAAAAAAATTCATTCATGAAAAAAAGATTTGTTCATGAAAAAAATATTTATTCATGAAAAAAAATATATTTGTTCATGAAAAAGTTATTTATTCATGAAAAAAATATTTATTCATGAAAAAAAAATGTTCATGAAGAAATATTTATTCATGAAAAAAAATATCTGTTCACGAAAAAAATATTTATTCATGAAAAAAAATTCATGAATAAATATTATTTTCATGAATAAATATTTTTTCATGAATAAATATTTTCGCTCATGAACGAATATTTGTATTCAAGAACTTTTATTTCATTAACATTGAAAACATGAAACACATAGAGATGTTATACCAGAATTAACATTGAAATCGTGCAATACTCAGAGATGTTACACCAGAATTAACATCATTAACATCACGCCTAGCATGCTTACTGGTAGGCCTAGGTAGTATAGCCTAATACTAGTACCGTAGCTGGGTGGTGTAGGCAGCCCCTTCCTTGATCAGCTGACCCAGACCAGAGTTACTTGTGGTTAGATACCATAAGGGGCATGTATAGAGGCCACTGAGTGAAGTACCACAAATGGGACCCATCCAAAAAATCCAATATCCGTGAGGTTGACAGCCAGAAGGGCATGGCCATCGGTGTCTATACATGCATGGCTCAATGTACACTGCACACACACTAATTACACAAGCCCCATTGTCTTTACGAGACATTACATCACCTCACCTCGCGTGAAATCAAACTCCAAACCTCAAGCCTTTCCGACGAAACAAGTAACGTAAAACGCATCAGAATAAATATAGCTAGAGACAACGAGCGGCGAAAATTGCGATTTTATCGCGGGTCGTCCAGAATTACTGGTGAAATTTGCACTGCATTTCCAACTTCACAAATCATGGGAGCTGCCATAATGAGTTGCTCGAACTACTTTACAGGTTCAACTCGGTC
>NMRB01003901.1:11319-49749 GCA_002633025.1 Notospermus geniculatus | reverse complement strand
GTTGATGAATTCAAAAACTTGACTAACTCTGGCTTAGGGATCATCTCAAAATTGCTTGATGCCCAGAGAGACATTTTTTTTTCGTCTGGGGGGAGGGGGTCAGCACTTTCCTGACCAAAATTTCATCGTTTTAAACACTTTTGGCATCACATGTAAATTAGAAGAAAGAAACCAGAGAACTTCCAATATAGGGAGATTATCATGTTTTATCATGTACCCTACTGGTCCTCCATAGAAACACCAAGTAATTCTGAAATAAAAGTGTTGATGCCAGACATATGACTTTTTTTCGTCATTTAGAGGCCTCCAGAGAGAGATGAAAAAATTTCGTCTCTCTGGCATCAAGCAATTTTGAGATGATCCCTTACACCAGCAGATGATTATAACATCTAATAGGCCTACTACCCTGGACATTCAACCTTGTGGGCTTTCCTTTCTTTCTAAACGTTTTTTTGCTACGATTTTCCGAGTTTGAAGATTTCCGGTGGTTTTCCACAGACAGAGGCACCTGATCTCATGTCAGGGACTGTTCATCAGGCATCACATGCAAGACTGGGATTTACTTCCTCATTCAGGCACAGACAGAGGCACCTGATCTAATGTCAGGGACTGTCCATCAGGCATCACATGCAAGACTGGGATTTACTTCCTCATTCAGGCACAGACAGAGGCACCTGATCTAATGTCAGGGACTGTCCATCAGGCATCACATCCAAGACTGGGATTACTTTCACCTCCAGGCATAGAAACAACCCCACCAAGACACATATGCTATACATGTATAGTTTGACATTA
Source organism: Notospermus geniculatus (assembly GCA_002633025.1). Classification (NCBI taxonomy): domain Eukaryota; kingdom Metazoa; phylum Nemertea; class Pilidiophora; order Heteronemertea; family Lineidae; genus Notospermus; species Notospermus geniculatus. Next base: position 48,954 of record NMRB01003901.1, on the reverse strand, counting down.
CCTCCCCCACAGTCTATTCCAAATGTGACAGAGTTGCAAAGTTGATATAATGCCTTGACAATTATCCCTAAGTTTTGTGCGGTAAAGCTCTGAAGGGAGTAAGAAATAAAAGTGGAAAATAAAAAGTGGGAAATTTTGGAATTTTCCGCGAATAATGTATTTCAATTTCTCAAATTGGGGGAAATTGTTTTCCCTATTTTGAGAAATTTTCTTAAAATGACATGACATTTTGTCTGATTTTTCGGGAGATATTTCTCAAAATGGGAAAAAAATTCTCCCAATTTTAGAAATCCGCGCAAAATGCCAAAATGTCCCATTTCTTATTTGCCACTTTTATTTCTTACTCCCTTTCTGGTCTTCGTATCATCTGCTTAATCACAATATACTGGCAGAAATATTATACATTGTATAGAAATATCGCTGTAGTTAGAGTTTTTTGAGTACCACCACAGAGGAAATTCCATTTCTCACAGACACCAGGTGCCACAATTTTTTTCTAACAACAAAACAGGCAATGATGTTCAATAATGCAATGACACCTTCCTATACTCACAGAGAAGGAAGATGAAAGAATCTCCGTAATTATGCAGCATTGTCATTTTCTCTGCTTGAAAGTTCATGATCGTGTCATAATGGACCCTTGATTGGTCCATGGACCTTTGATAGGTCCATGGCATGCAAGGCATGGTTTGCCCCAATCTCATAGGTGCGGTGCGCGACAGGAAAATAACCACATACTAAATCACAGTCGCAGATGTCCCACGCTAATTTATTGGGGCACCCTCAATATACGATATCAACCACAAAGAGTGAATATCTCTTGAAGTTTTTTAGACAACGCCAATTACCAGAGTTCACTTCACCCTCAGCAGCTGTAATAGTGCATGCATCTTGCTCAACGAGTACTCTTCCGTTTTATCTCAAGCTAAAGTGGGAAAATGGTCAGAACAGGAATTTTTGACACTTGATTTGCTAAAGTATGATTTGTTACCAATAATGAAACCCTTTTTATCCACAGTGCAACCTTTGGTTAAAACATATCTGATTTCTTCACTGGAATGATACCTAATGACCCATAGCAACAAAGCCAATGATCAAAGTGCTTTTCATTTTTAAGGGTCATTACATGACAAGGATTGGCGAACGAAAAAAGGAACAGCCTCAAAATGACGTTCATTTAATATCAAATACCCAATACATGTAATTATCACAGCCATTTTTCTCTATGTTTAAAAGTTTATAATAATGCCTCGAACAGACTGACCAGCTCCTGCGGCTAAAATTCTTTTTATGTCACAGACCGGCAATAAAAAACGGCAGTTTCGTCAAAAGATTAAGGAGCTATGGTGTCTCATGTTTTTCATAATTATCTGGGTGCAGGTTTCAAAGCAACAACATATAAGCTACTTTGGCGTGTTTTATTTCGCATTATTGTGCTCGCTGCCCTTTCACAGATGTTAACTTCTCATGATTGCTAAAACGTCCTGTAGTCAAGAAAAAAGGAAAGATACCCTTTGTAAGGGCCCAAAGACATTGCTTACTGAGGAATTTTATTTCGCATCATTGTGCTTTGATGCCCTTTCAGAGATGTTTAAAATTTCTCATGATTGCTAGAACGTCCCGTAGGTCAAGAAAAAAGGAAAGATACCCTTCGTAAGGGCCCAAGGACCCTGCTTTACTGAAGGAAGATATCGAAGGCACCCTTCGTAAGGGCCCAAAGACCTTGCTTCCTGAAGGAATATACCAAAGGTGCCAAAAGGTCACCAATGTTGACACTGTACCTCAGCAGCTGCAACTTCTTGATTTTTTGTCATCTCGCCCCATAGAACCCTTTCAAAAAATGTCAATAAAGACATGATAATACTAGGGTGACCCTGTAGCCCTTTTTCATCGCCAAATAACTTCACATAACCTCCCTGTAATTCACCCTAAAGGGTTGAAAGGTAATGAAAAACTAACAGAGTGATGAAGTTTTACAGGATCCATGGTAGAACTAATATCCTGAGTAAAAAGGGACATCCGCAGGGTAAAAAGGGACTCATCGTCCCATGCATGATAAAGGGGCCAAAATGAGATTTATGACCCCCGAGCACAAAAATCTCATCCCTTACAAAGGAACAACATCAAAAGGATTCCCTCATGCCAATGCACCTTTATATTTCATCAATGACCCTTTTCTTCCCAGTAAAGATTTAGACCCCTTTCCTGTGTACATACAGGTGTACATGGAACCTTTTGACCAGACACATCCGCCACACAATACCCTTCCTCAATAGATAAAATATCATATGGAGCCCTTTTGAAAACAGGGTCGAAATATCGTGTCGAAGCCCTTTCATACCAGGATATAACATCGTAAGGGTTCTTTTCATATTGAGCATATAGCAAACCTGTTTTCAGTGAAAATACTTCAGTCCCCCAGGTCCAGATTTTTGTCCCTTGCCCCTTTCTTTATGATTATACCCTTCAATGACAACATTAGCCTTTGGACATGATATGGGAGGCCGCATAAAAGGCTTTCATAATGTGTATGTAACAATGATCTTTTTGCCACCAGATTGTTGCAGGTTGTGGGAAAGTTGGTTGGAATGAACCCNTCCTTTCATATTGAGCATATAGCAAACCTGTTTTCAGTGAAAATACTTCAGTCCCCCAGGTCCAGATTTTTGTCCCTTGCCCCTTTCTTAATGATTATACCCTTCAATGACAACATTAGCCTTTGGACATGATATGGGAGGCCGCATAAAAGGCTTTCATAATGTGTATGTAACAATGATCTTTTTGCCACCAGATTGTTGCAGGTTGTGGGAAAGTTGGTTGGAATGAACCCCAGGAGAATTTCCTGGTTTGGGGTCAGGGAAGTGGCTCAGTGTTGCCATCAGTCATGTACTTTATTGAAAGAATGTACAACTCGAACCCTTCGAAACTTCCTGGTGTGGGGTCAGAGAAGTTACCACAAACATGGAGGGAAGCAATTTGTTATATAAGTGTACTTTATTGAAGTAACATACATGTACATGTACAACTCGAACCCTTGGAGAAAATCTCTTCTGCCAAGATCGATAAAGCAGCAGAGTCAGAATCTTCAATCTCTTCACTGGACCACTCTCTGGACATGATGACGATGTGATGATGGTAAATAACTGTTTAATGAGAAGTATCTTGATGTCGCTGAATGAGGTTCTGTCACAAAGTTGATTTCTGCACTCGGTCAAGATGATGATGAGGTGACATCCTGAAAAGGAAACGAAGAGATTTACAAGGTGTAAGATGTAAGATGTCAGATGCCAACACTATGGGATCAAAATGGCTGTATAAGGTTCTGGTAACGCAAATTGTCAAGAAACGTAAGTGTTCCTTCTCATCTCATCATACATGTGGATCATACAACTATCAGCTGACCCTTTCTGATGTGTCTCTGTCCCCCGGAAAACCAAGTATGCATAAGATGCCAACACCATGAATGAGATCGTGCACATTGGAATACTTAGCATACAAATGTATCATGGGATCAAAATGATTGTACAATGTATTTGGTTCTGGTAATACAATTAAATTGCTAAGAAACGTTTTTAGTGTTCATTCTCGTCTCACCATAGATCGTACGACTGTCAGCTAAACCATTTCTGAGTGTCTCTGACCCCGGGAAAACCCAGTATGTAAGATACCAACATACGAATGAGATGGTGTACTTTTGGAATACTTAGCACATATGGGAGTAAAACCGCTGTATAAAGTTCTGGTAATACAAATTGCTAAGAAACGTTGTTCCTTCTCATCTCATCATAAATCGTACGACTATCAGCTAAACCCTTTCTGATGTGTCTCTGTCCCTGGCAACATCTGAGAAAATTTCACATGTTCTGGGAGTGAACTTCACAATGATGGATGCCATGCCCTTATAATGAAAGGGACCAAAAACTTTCAGGTCGCTTCTCCACCCCCTACGAGGGTCCTAGGAAATGTATGAAACTCTTTAAATCACATCAATGTGTCCCTTGACAAGCCCGCAGCCCTTTTCAGTCCCTAGACAGGACAAAACATGAAGTTGTTATGATGTATAATTAATGTTATCGTGTGGGTGGATTTTAACTAGATTTTTACGCAAGGTGTTGTGACAGCTCAGTGGGAGTTGGAGAGGGGTCAAAATCTTATTTGATATTCAATATAGGTCGCATAGGGCTACTCCCAGGCCCTAAGGGTTTCAAGAGAAAAAAGATCCTGTACCAAAAAGGAGGGCTACCTTTTTGGGTCAGGCATTGACAGTCCCTACAGGGGGCTGGGAAAGGGTCTCAATTAGTATGATGATGAAGTAGAAGTATACAGGGAAGTATGTGGGTGGTAGGAGGGGTCGTTTTTGATAATGTTTCATGCTAGAGCAGAATCTAAAGGGGTATCAAAATATAATTACAGGGCACGGAAATTTGTGCAAGGTGGGGTTCACAACATGAGTTGATGATATCCTAGTAACTTAGTTTAGGTCACAGAACCATAGGATTCCCAGAGGGAAAATTTCCCTACTTTTCGCCATTACTTCATAAGATACACTTCTTTTGATACATACAGGGCTATATAGAAGTTTTTTTGGGAAATAGGAATGCGCAATTTGTTTCATATCTTTTTTGTTGGTAATGTCCCAATGGGAGTTTATTACTGTATTAAAGCAATACTGAGAACTTTAATTCAAAACTTTCATCTGTTACAAAAAGGAAACGAGGTTTTTCTGCATTTACAACGACCAGAGAGAGGGGAAAGGGTCTTAATTTGTATCACTGCACGTCACTGGGGAGCAGAGGTTTATGACAATGTTTCACGCAACAGAAAACCTAAACAAGGTCAACACAAACTAATTAACTTTACTTGTAAAGGAAGGGGAGTGTTCGTGTAAAACGTTCTGTGTGAAATGCCTGCTTGTAATAGGGCATGCTTTATGTGAAAAAGGGTCTCAATTCATAAAGAAACAGGATATATCGCTGCATGTAATAAGGAAGGGAAGTCCATGAAAAGTTCTTCGCCCTATAAGATTAGAAAGAAGAGAGTAAGAAATAAAAGTGGAAAATAAGAAGTGGTAAATTTTGCGCGAATTTTCCAATTTCTTAAATTGGGAGAAAATTTTTCCCATTCTGAGAAATTTTCTTAAAATTACGTGACACTTTGTCTGATTTTTCGGGTGATATTTCTTAAAATGGTATATTTTTTTCTCTCCCAGTTTGAGAAATTGAAAAATTCGCGCAAAATTCCAAAATTTCCCACTTCTTATTTTCCACTTTTATTTCTTACTCCCTTAAAGGCCAACTATGACTGAATCTACCATTAAAGTGCAGAGTCCGGATTCTATGAAGAGAGGTTAAGGTATCTTGAGGTCAAGTCATTCAGTAACACTTGAATACATTTACTAAAAAGATATTTCAAGCACAACACATCACTTTTGGACAAAGAGAGTAAAATTAAACCCTATACATATCAAACTTGATCAACCTGTTGCCCCGACTTTCAGGAAATCCCTGGGGAATTCTTTATAACATTCATGAACGGTCACGGTTCCCTGAATGATTATTGTGTAGAACCTGTCGCAGTGGTATTGAACCATTGACAAACCATTGTCTCCTGGTCCAGAGGTCTGGAGTCTATTCCAAATGAGAAGATCATTTTGTCAGTGCATAATGTGCAGGGATCAGAACGCAACGCATATGAAAAGTCTGTCAAATTCAGGTGGGACGATTAAAACAAAGTGTAATTTCCACTTCAAGGGAAATATACCATCATCTAGTGTACAAACTTCACAGTCCACAACATTGATGTGCACCGCGTTTTGGTCAGCTTGGGTGAAACGTCCAATTAGTCTGATTCAAGTCAAATTCGACCAAATTTTCTCTACATTTCACATCAAAATGTTCGAAAATGTGCAGGTGAGAGAGATTGTAATCTCTGGAGATGAAACAGGTGGAATTCCATCTGGAGGTCAGTCAGGGGTAATTCGGTCTAAAGGATCACCATGAATGGGCAAGCCTGCCTGCCTATTCATTTTTGGACCTTTAAATTGTATCATGCAAACCCTGTGTCATACAGAACAGATGGGAACGCGACCTTCCCGCTTCCCTCCTGAAGCTGCGTCGATTGTGGTATCATTCTTATTGTATGGGACTGTCTAAAGATGATATCGTGAAATGCATCATGCAATGAAACGACAAAAGCAGAACCCCCCCCCCACCCCAATGGGCATCCTAGCTACGATAGAGGGCACCACACCGAAACGCGGTCCTATGGCGCCTTTTGTGTGGGAAATTGATCAGGACCGGGACGTCAGTTTCATTTCAATAGTTTTAACCACTAGTCACACCTATTGAGGCAGTGGGCTAGGGTCCCCATTACATGCAGGGACACCTGCCATGCCTGCTTTTTAACTCATGAATCCCTTTCGTAATTCATCTAGGTCCATGTACAGTTGTGCTCGAAAGTTATAAACCCCCACCACGATAATGTGTTCTAAATACATGTAATGTTGTTTTATTGTGAAGCCATGTGATAAAACATTTATATTTCATGATATTCTCATACTATCTACAAATGAAATGAGGTAAATTGGTAATAGTTTGAACACGTGCATTTCGTGGTGGGGTTCACTAACTTTCGAACACAACTGTACATTGTACTGGTCTTACTGTGTGAAGGTGACAACATCAGTCGTTATATTTTTTTCACTGGGCTTTCTTATTGTTTGGCCTGAGGCCCAAACAACAAGAACGGCATTTCTTATTCTTACTTCAAACAAGAATTTAAAGCCTTTTGAAGGAAATGACAGCCCATAGCTGATCTTGACCGCTGATCTTGCAGGTGCTTTATGATAAAATAAACGCAGTTCATTTAAGGTTAATTAGGGAAAAAGAATCATCCAACCAAATGCACATTTCACAACTTTACCTAATCCATGGCACGTCACAATAATTGCATCTCAACTTGTAAACCTTTGTTCTCGGTAATTTGGGAATAAAACCAACAGAGACACAGTGTAACTGACGCTAACAAGTTGAATTCAACAGCTAAATGGTTTGATTCTTTGGTTTAAAGTATACGGCAACTTTAAAGTTCAGGAAAGGTGGCAAAGTAATATGTTCCATTTATTGCAACTTGTTTCCTACCTGTAGTTAAATCCCCACAGGGAATAGTGCTAAGCAGTGAATTTTTTGCACCTATGTACTCACTGAATGGGAATGGAAATACCAAATAGTACCAAGGGCATTGACATGATTGTGTCAGGGTATCAGATTTTTAGGTGCCGCAAAGTCAGTGACTTGAACTGACATGACTGATGTCCTCTTAGCTTCTGAATTTAGACCAATATCCCACCTTTATACGTCTAGAAGTATAACACACCAGATAAAATGCTTCCCATCTGCAAAACTGGACACCACAGAATGCTACGTGTATCAACCATTTTCTTCAGTAGAGCTAGTGATTACAACTGATCAATCCACGAGAAACACCCGTAATAACGAAGAAATCTCGACAATTTAGCCTAGCTGGTGGTGAGCAAAATTGAATTAGGATCCGATGTGTCGATGACATTTGTATAGGTCAAATGATGACCAGAGACAAATGGTAGTTGTAATAACCTGGACGCTGGAGTCTGGACTCTGGACTCATTTTGCATCATTGGATTGAACCGCCTGACATCTTTTTTACTTGAAAATAATGTATACTCAGTGAACTGTCAAGGGCCAAGGCCTTGGTGAACTGAAGTGATATGCAGGTCGCAGGCAATCTCCAAGATGCAGAGGTCAGACAGTTTCATCTTAATGTACAAGTGGAGCGAATCCGAAAACAAGGAGCACCGTACTTTGTTGTTTTATTCTGGGTTAGCGAGATTGGGTTGCAGGTTGTCAGTCTGGGTCAGATATAGAAGAGACAATATTTCTAAAGGTATTGTTATGGCCTTCCTTTGTATTCTATTGTTCATTTCTCTTCTTAAATAAACAGTTTAAACTAAACTAAAAGAGACCATGACACTAATACAGCATTTCTCTTTTCTAAAAAATCCCCGTGTCTAAGTTGACTTCTTCGCTAAAAACTAATCATACATGTCATACTTTTATCATAAGACAATCGGCTGCAGGCCAGAAATCACGATTGCACCAGTGCCAGTGCCAGGTTTTGAATTGACCCTCGTGTCAAAAACACAAGAATGCAGAGAATGAAACATGTAAAGGGTATTTATCCCCATGAAATATCAATGAAAGATACCATGTAATGAGAATCACTACATGTCGAGTGGAACCTCTCAATTAAAGATAGCTGATTCAGACCTGACAGATGGTGTCCTGAATTGACAGGTGTCCTGATTACGGTGGTGAGAATGAGTAGAAACTACCAGTTTGTGTGAGGTTACACCTCAATTCTCTCTCATAGGCCTATGCCTCCAAAGTTCGTCTCACATGTCCAACACACAATCAGAGACAAGGTCATCCAACATCTGTAATTCTCCAGGAAATAGGCCTTCTTTCCATTCTCATTCACCCCAGGTCATCAGACGTGTGCTAGTGACTGGTAAGTGGAACAACACACAAAGAATGAGAATAAATTTCATTAATATATAAAACCAGGCGGTTCAATCCGATGATGCAAAATCCAGCATCCAGGGTCCAGAGTCCAGACTCCAGCGTCCAGGTTATTACAACTACCGAGACAAATTGTATCCACAGACAAGCCACGGTCATAGATTGATCTAGATTTTGCTCAGGGACAGTGCGTTCTTCAGTGATTGTCAGTTCGAGTAAGTGGTGAAGTCAGGGAATTTGGTATCACCATTCTAAATGAAAATTGCAAGAACATACATGTACATGTAGGTGCAAGCTTGGTGATCTCATATGCAAGGGCTGGCTGGAAATGGCACAGGACGACCTGCCAGTGACATAAGATCCCCGCTGTGAATTGAATAACCACTGATTGGTTATTGTGGAAGTGAAGGGGTCGAAGTATAGCTGGTGAGACAGGGATCAAAGTCCCCATGGAATCAAAGTCCTGTCTTATTGTTCAGCGAGAGATTAGAATACATGGTTACAAGCCATCCCGAGTTCCAAACATTTATTGCCCAAATGAAGAGCTTAGAGCACAAAGGGCATATGTCCATTTTTTCACTTTTGAGAAAAGTGAATAAAAAGATTTCGTGTGAATTGTGCCCTTTGTGCACAAAATGATTTTAGATTCAAATTACAGCCTCAAAATTAACATAAATACGACACTTGAATGGGGAAACAGCACTTCGTGGATCCCNCCTTCCCCTCAAAGGTGCAAACCCTCACCAAAAATTTCAGGTTGATTGTGCAAAGCGTTCTCAAGTTAATCAACGGAAGCCAATTTCAAGATGGCCACCATAGCCGCCATCTTGGATGGGTGGCGGAGCTGGTCGTCGAAAGGAACCGTCCCCTTATAGAGACCAACCCTCACAAAAACATTTCAGGTTGACTGCGCAAAGCAATCTGAACTTAATTGACGGAAACTCGATTTCAAGATGGCCACCATAGCCGCCATCTTGGACGGGCGGCGGAGCTGGTCATCGAAAGGAACCGTCCCCTCATAGAGACCAGCCCTCATAAAAAAATTCAGGTTGATCGGTCAAAGCGTTCTGAAGTTAATCGACGGAAACCGATTTCACGCTGGCCCCCATAGCCGCCATCTTGGATGGGCGGCGGAGCTGGTCATCGAAAGGAACCGTCCCCTCATAGAGACCAACCCTCACAAAAAAATTCAGGTTGATCGGTCAAAGCGTTCTCAAGCTAATTGACGGAAACCAAATGTTAACGGACACCGACACCGACACCGACGACGACACCGACGACGACACCGACACCGACACCGACACCGACGCACGCGCCACGACATAATGCCCCCGACTTTTTCGGAAGTCGGGGGCATAAAAACCTTACTTTCTGCTATTTGGAGTACTAATAGAGGGATAATTCCATGTCAAGGCAATAGAGGGCTCTTCAGGCTTTCTCCTGATATATCACACTCAGTAGTGCAAAAAATGGACATATGCCCTTTGTGCTCTAAGCTCTTCAAATAGAGGAGGAGCTTGCATTTTTACAAAACCTTGCTCCACACACTTCTGGTAGCTCGACACTTCTGGTAGCTCGACTTGAAAGTGTCAGCCTGAAGAAGACCCCGGTTGGGGTCGAAAATTTGCTAAGATTCTGGAAATTGACTTCCTGTTTATCATCATTTTGTGTGCTTTCTCTTTCCTTGCTCCACACACATTACACCATACGGCACACTGTAAAAACGAATGGGCTCGAGAGACCCATGATTTTGTCCACTACCTGGACACATGGGTTTGAAATGGGTTCAATGGAGAATGGGTCCATGGTGCCCAGAATATTTGTTCTTCGAGCCTGAAACGGACAGGTCTATAGGTTCCAGTAACCCATAATGAGAGTTTCATAGGTCACTTTGGCCCATCTACGAATGCTACCGTGGGGTGCTGGCACCCATGAGCAGCAATAGTAGATGGGCCAAAGTGACCTGTGAAACTGGTCATTATGGGTTACTGGAACCTAAGGACCTCCTCGTTTCAGGCTCGAAGAACAAATATTCTGGATACCATGGACCCATTCTCATCTCAAACCCATGTGTCCAGGTAGTGGACAAAATCATGGGTCTCTCGAGCCCATTGGTTTTTACAGTGCAGTTTGCCATGCTTTAATGGCGAAATCTGTCATGAAAACTTTCTACACTTTCCATTCCCACCATCACGTGGTTTGTCATGTATTCTTGACACACAGGCAAGTCTTCACAGGCTGAGAGAAGAACAGGTGAAAAGTGAATAAATCCACCCATCCTGAAAAAATCTTCCCATAGAAAATATGCTGATACAGGTGGGAAGACCTTGCAACGAAAACACCAGCATCATGCCACATGTTGACAAATCAGCATCCCTTTTGCCAGCCCGGAGGAAGAGGAGAGGACTGCAGGTTGCAGTCTCACATTCCTAAAGATATTGTTTGACGAAAATAGCTCGGGCAAACATCAGGATTAACAAAGATCTAACAAAGCATCGGATTCCTTCGCAGCTTCATCAAACACTGCACGCATGCAGCCTGATCTAGGAGGAACTGAAATATTTTTTTTCGCATGGACAAAGTGACACCATCAGAAACCAAAATATACCATTCTTTCACAACAATATACCAAAAAACCCTGAAGTTGTAGTCCATTGCTGGTGATAAGATAGGTTCAGAGAAGCAAAAAGGAGTCACATGAGCAATGATTATAGTCACGGTCATGCGCTAAAAACGCACTCGTGGATCAGCATCACTCTCCCCAAGAATTAAGCAATTTGGTGCTCCTTATATATTTTTGGTGATATATAGGAAGTCAACTTCCAAAATTTCGCAAATTTTCTACCCCAACCGGGGTCTTCCTCAGGCACTTTTCAGTATGAAAAGATACTGAAAAGTGCCTGAGGAAGACCCCGGTTGGGGTCGAAAATTTGCGAAATTTTGGAAGTTGACTTCTTATATATCATCATTTTGTCTGTCGACTTTTGTGCTCTCTCTTTCCTTATATATTTTGGCCTAACAAATTCTTTTTTTGGGGGGGGGGTAAAACCAACCTGGTCAGGAAACAAGGCGAGGGCACACTTAATGTTCATTTAACACAGGAAATAGCCATCAGGTTTTGATAAAAGATGCAAGCCAAGCCACATCTCTGCAATTTGTCTTGTCAACTTAGGAATTAATAATGCCCGGCGTTATTCTCACAGACACGGACCTGACGCGATACACCAACTCCTGACACCTGTCCATGAAAGACACCAGACATCAGCAAGAATATATTTGCTGCATCACGTCAAACTTTTGTCTATTTGCTAACCCCTTTCTCTATCTGCATCCCATTCACTCCTACAGATGCTGAACACGACTCGGTAGTAGTATTATCCCAGCNTTTATTACAAAAGATGATTCTTTATTTATACATGCTTCCAAAGATGGTGCATTCGGGCGAAAAAAATATATACCAAACTAAGCAACAGGTGCGATGGAACAACAATCACTCATTGTCATGAATGTATACATTACAATCAGTGTTCTTTTCGTAAGAGTTTGTCCCTTAATGTGCCCGGTTTGTTTTAAGTGCCCCCATTCACCACGGTGCTTGCTCCCTTTATTTTTATTATGCACCATCGATTCACAAAACCTGAGCAAACAAGACAGTCTTTTTACTGTACAAACGATGCACATGGTGCATTCTTCTTATTTTGAACCGGACGTAATTAACCATCCTTGACGTACACAAATATTGTCGAAGAGTCAAGTAGGGGCAGAACAGATTCACTTGATCCCTTACACGTGTTTTGGATTCTAATCACCGTCATTTACTGATTACCAGCATCTGGTTTTCCTCCCAGCTTAAATCAATAACTTGTTTTTAATCTTTCTCGGGGACAATGCCCTGTTCACAGGGAGTCGGTTCGATCGAGGCCAATTCACTTGATTTTTGAACCGTAAAAAAGCTATGCGACCTGTACCATCCTTCCCTTTTCATTGTTTCATTTTACAAAAAGTAAGTGCCAACTGGCCTCAAACCGGATCGAACGACTGCGTGCAAAAGGCCTGATATTGGCAAGTGGAAAGTATCCCAGCAAGACATCACGACAACTTGATATATGTGCAGTCTACATTAGAAAAATATCAAGAAGTCAACTTCCAGAATCTTGCAAATTTTCGACCCCAAGCGGGGTCTTCCTCAGGCACTTTTCAGCTGGAGAGACCAGAAACGTAACATAAGAAAAGTACATAAGAAAAGCAACTATCTCAGTACCCAACGATCACAGATAACTACGGCTACACTTAGATATTTGTCGGTGTGTAAAGAGCACATGAAAGGGATTGTGACCAACTAGAGTTTTCTGCACCTTACCCGAACAGGTGGAAAACTGCGGACAACACGTAAGGAAGACCATTGGTTTGAGCACAGTAGGTGGCCAAATGGACTGTGGTTTGTCACAAGACTAATGAACCTATTGCTGTGATTACTGCACGGTTCTGAAAACGAGAGCTGGTTCTTTACACCAATTTTAGGAAATCAGGATCAGTTACCCCAATATACCGTTTACCTGTACAGATTTCAGTTTTTGTGGGGGGGGGGGATGATGGTATGAATTTTCTGATGGTATGAATTTTTCAATTAGCCTAATTTGTCCTCTCCCGTATGTTACCAAGAGAGCTACACTGCGACCTGGAATTGGGGCAGGTTTCGGATTTATCACAGATTAAAACTACCCCCAAAACCATTAATTTTTCCTTAATCCACAAAGCCCCGACACTTTAGCCTGATTCCGCCATGGACAATCATCCCAAGCCATAAGTGGCTGACCGCCTAGTCCCTTATTTTAAGTCGTGCACCACTTCTTAGAATATGTTCCACTACATGGAAGGAGTACGTATTGCACTTTCCGCACTGTATATGTTTTTGACAAATTACCACCATGTGGTCTGCACATTTAAAACAAAAGCCCCTCACACTTAGAGCTAATATGTAAAGTTGTGCACCCATTACTGTTTACACAACATTTGACTTCAAAAATCTGAGGGATAAAAATGAGTGCAAAGCATTTTCTGGTCAACTATTTAAACGAACTTATCACACGTCACTTCAGTAAGGTACAATCATGCGTCCAGGGGAAATGATGACCTTATCTTACATGTATAATGAACCTTGTCTCAGTAATTATTACACACTTACATGTAAATAAATTACCAACTGTGCCTAGCGGACGGCCTTAATAATCCTTCGTATTAACACCCAACTCGTTGGCGGCGTGGAGGGTGTGACAGTTTACAAGTGTGACATTTTTCTACACTGTTTCATTTGAAGACCATCTAATTGGATGAGAATTCTGAGTTAATTTGCTAATAACACCCAATGAAAGGATCAGCTGGTTGCTGAGGGTATGTGATAATACATTTATTACTCTCTTCATATTCAAGTGATAAAAATATAACAAAAAACGAACTCTGCCACCAGAGCCAACAATTTAGCGCCTAGATTCGTACGAACTGTTGCTATACTGGCTCAAAACTGCCCGTCATCAGTCATCACAGCACATAGAGGATCACAGCCTATGCCATAATTATATGATCAGTGGCGATCCTTGTCCAAAACAATATGGGATGATTTTTACGTTACATTTACGTTTCACGACAGTCCTTGTTTGATAACACTGACTAGCACACTTGATACCTGATGTCCTATTCATCAGCGATATAATAACCGAAGTCGTCCTCCAGAAATTTTGCGAATTTTCGACCCCAACCGGGGTCTTAGGCTGGCACGTTCAAGTCGAGCTACCAGAAGTATATATACATGTACTTCGTATATTCGTCCTCCAGAAATTTTGCGAATTTTCGACCCCAACCGGGGTCTTAGACTGGCACTTTCAAGTCGAGCTACCAGAAGTATATACTTCTGGTAGCTCGACTTGAAAGTGCCAGCCTGAAGAAGACCCCGGTTGGGGTCGAAAATTCGCAAAATTTCTGGAGGACGACTTCGGTTATTATAACATTTTGTGTGCCGCCTTTTGTGCTCTATCTTTGGATATCCTATTCATCAGAAATATATTTGGCAATTTAATACGTCAAAGAGACTTAGCTTCATGTATTAGTATCTCCATATGTGACGGACCGTATTCAATCACTCTCAAATATAATCTCACTTCTATTCTTTATCTTACCAATTCAAACAATGCATCACTGTGATGATAGTTCGCACATGTTACTGCAATGTAGCATATTGACAAATGATGTCAGATTTATCATTACAGGTTATTGTCCACGGAAGAAGTATGTTCGATCCCGTAACAATAGGTGAGAGACATGTGGTGGAAACAGACTCACCTGACAGAACGACCTGGTCCTTCTCTACCCATCCATCCTCGCCCCCAGGCTTTTCACAACCGCTCCCTCCTCGCATTTGTTTCATTAAGGCTTCCTTATACATAGAAGTATACGGTATACGAAAACGCCGGTTAACAATGGTTTCACGGTCGTGAATCCATTTAAAGCCTTTGTTAACCGGCGTTTTCGTATACCGTATACTTCTATGTAATCGGGGCCTTATGAAACAAATGCGTGGAGGGAGCGGTTCTGAAAACCCTGGGTGCGAGGATGGATGGATGGGTACGGCCGTAAATGATCTGAGAATCTCAGGATGATCTCTGCCATGCCCAAGAAACATTTTCAGAAATTAAAAGGAGTAAGAGTCCCAAAGCAGCTAACTGTGTAACTTGATAAACTGCCTAAAGGATTTTTTTCTAACAGTAGTACTCCAATGAACATCGTTTGAATATAACTTGAAAGTAAAAGGCTCTATGATTTCTAGCACAAACAGTATTCGATTGGTACATAAATTTCTAAAAAATTGTTTAAAATTGTTAAAAACGCGTTAAAAATTGTTTAAAATTGTCTAAAAAATTCATTAAAAAATTGTTCAGTAATCGCTAAAATGTTTTCAAAAAAATTGTTATAGCTAGCTGCATGGAAATACACCTCGGCCCCCTCAACAAGTGACCAATGCATTTAATTTTCAGGAAATAAAAGATACTATCATTATTTATTGTGCTAATGGATGGAGTCATATGGAACAAGGAAGATAAAAATCCAACTTTTTGATCAACTGCGATGATAATGGCAACAGATTTTTTGATCAAAAGTTGTGATTTCAATGGCTTTAGGTGCATATTGAACCGGCAAGGTGGAACGCAGGTTGCGGGATGTACAAATGGTGTCAGCATAGTTCGATACCTTTGGTTCGTTTTTAATGACTTCTATTCACGCATCTGATATATCAGATGAGGCATTTTTATGAAATGTGTGTCTGCCATTAAACCTGGAGCCTTCTGTTACTTAATCTGATTTTGCAAGTTGAAATCCTGAAAATGCCTTTGTATATAACAAAGTTGATCAGCAGATGGTGTGAAAATGCATCAGTGCCAGTGGACAGTTAGCATTTGGCGCTAAGGCCACACCAATGAGGGCCGGATCCAGACGGGCGTGGGGGTGCTCACCCCCCCCCCATTTTTGGCAGAGCAATTATTTTTTTAGCAAGAAAAAATAAATCTGATAAAAATCGAGTATTTTGCTCTCAGATGCCAGGAAAATGCATCTAAAGCACTAGAAATTGTCATATTTTTCTGGGGGAGAGCCCCCCGTTTGGGTTCACGCTTTCGGTCCTCGTCGCCTCCATCGAGCAACCCCCCCCCCCTTAGGTCAATCCTGGATCCGGCCCTGCCAATGGTTATAAGCAGCCCCAAACTGCAGAAGACAAGGGAAAGTTACATGGAGTTGATCCTGCACACAGTGCTCTGGAGCAAGGTGTGTAAGGAAGGCACAAGTTCAATCGTCCTCGCATCAAAATTCAAATGTCTTACTGCACCGGACGGCAAAACTATGTCTCGCTGGGGATATTTTCATCATGCCCAGACAAGACATTAGACGACGAATACCTGGTCTGTCTCCTAGGGAGGCAAAATAATTCAGTTTGAAAGATGAGGCAATGAAAAGCACAAATTCGCTCTGTGATGCAATGATCAGCCGTTGCAACGTCTCATTGCCTTGCTACTTTTAGCGTGTTCGATTACGTGAGCGCCGAGCTTCCCCGAGTAAGCGCCACAGCGTTCGTGTTACATGTAGTTCTGACGTCACAACTCGCACCTGGCCCAAATGAGCGACCCTCTGAGCCGGTTACTTCGGGAAAAGATGGCGGCGAAGCTGATTCAGCCAATGGAGAAAGAGGAAATGCTTTGTAGCCATGACACTTTATTCGAGCCAGGCGCGAGACCGTTCGTTTACTTGGCCCTTCATAGACGCCATGACACCCGGGCATGACACTTTACTCTAACCAGGCGCGACATCGTTCGTTTACTCGACCTCACTGCGCATGCTCCACAATGCGCGAGCGTGGTGCAAGTAATCGAACACGCTATTTTAAAATCGGTGGTCTTGAATGCAAAGAAATAACTTTCACGGCCTAACAGCTGGCGAAAATGATCAAAATCACCAGCTAGTCACAGACAAATAAATAAATTGCACAACCTGTGTCTCCTGTCTGAAGTCATCACACTGAACGGAGAATAAATTTATTTCAAAAACTGATAACGCATTAAACAAGCTGCTGCACTGTGGGAAACTTCTTTTTTATCTACTAGTAATCAATCTGGTAATACCTAAATGTGGGTTGCGGCGAGCGATGCCGTTTTCACAGGGTTTTGGATAATCCTTCGATGGTTCAACAATACATGGGGTGTTAATTATCCCAATGCCTGTGACAAAACCGCACCGCTCACCGCAAACCGCGGCGGAATCCGCTGTAGTGGAAACGGGCCCTTGCGGTCTCAGTCAATACGAGGGATTCATCCATACATGCCATCTCCACAATAAGAATCAATCAGATAGATAACCTGTTACAAGTTACTTGTGATTCCGTAGCTTTGTGGCACAGAGAGACATCAACATTTAAACCCCTCACAATTAAAACACCCTGAATCATCAAATATACATGAACATCAGTCAATCAACACCACACAGACGTCTACAAATAAAGTGTCGTAAAGACACCAAGCTTCGCCAACCGATCACACCTACATTCAATCAGATGCCGTATTCTGAAGGTGCCAAGGCTGTGTTTCCAGGAGTCACGAGTTACTAATGAATAGCTCTGCTGATTGAGCTATTGTCAATTCTCATCTAAAATCCAAGTACACACAAGCATATCACATCATTTGACATTCCAAACAAACTGTTACTATAATAGGAAACGTCGTCTCCAAATTTCGCAAATTTTCGACCCCAACCGGGGTCTTCCTCAGGCACTTTCTAGTAGAGATCCCAGAAGTGAAAGCAAACTGTAGTATAACTACTTGCAGTATCACCAAAAAGATGATACAGCTATCAATGGCCATTGGACTCGCAACTCCGAAGGTGATGGCAGGACGAAAATGCCCCCTGGCGGCCATATTTTTCGTCCGATCTATTTTTGAGTTGACCTCTGTGACCCTGAAATGTAGGTCAAATAAAATGCCCGGGCTTTATGCGATGTTGTCTCAGAGAAACCCAGCATGGCATTATCGTGATTCGCCCGAGAAGGGTTCAGGAGATATGGTCAAAGGGTATTCAAAAGGCGCCCCCTACAGGCCAGAGTGTACCCGTACAATTACTTGCGTTAAATTCCTGTCTGCACATGTTTTTTGTACCGCACAGTCTCATGCCATTATCAAAAGAGCAACATCCGGACTTTTGATTACAACTTTGCCCATACAGTACATTTCCAAACGATACTGACAGCCAGGACTTAAGCCAAAACAATGTAATTCTGACTATTCTATGATCAATTTCAAATCAGATTTGGAGGTTACCCTCACCGTTAAGCTGAACTGTGATTGTCACGTATCCATTGTTCTTTGTCTTTTACACCGATTGCACCTTGCTGTTAAGGCCAGGAAAAGCAATGTTTGGTTTACCTCACATAATTAGTATAGGCATAAAGACATATGTCTTTATGGTATAGGCCTATGACTTGGAAAGCAGAAGTGGAAGGCAAGTATGAAGGAGAGGGCACCAACATCATCCAAACAAAATGCTCCACTGACATATGGCTTTGTACACGGAAATCCGTCAGTGAGATTCACAAAATGCCGAGTCAACTGTATCAAGAGACATTGACATCAAGAAACCCCGCCCCTTTCCTGTCCTCAGTGCAGTCACGGCCAAAGATATACGGATCAAATAAGATCAGTAAGAAGTACGAAGACGTGCAAATTGACAAGGGAGAGAGGAATGGGGACCCTAGCTCACTGCCTCAATAGGTGTCACAAATGGTTAAAACTATTGAAATGAAACTGACATCCCGGTCCTGATCAATTTCCCACATAAAAGGCGTCCATTGTATACACGTAGGACCGGGTTTCGGTGTGCTGCCCTCTATCGTAGTTAAGATCCCCATTAAGACCCGACCAGTTCATTTGACAAAAATACTGACTACGTATTGTTCAGCAGGTCTTTGATGGCAATGATTCAACATCAGAATGGTGTACAGAAACATTATGACGGTAGAAATCAATAGTTTAAGCACAATACTCTTGATTGGGATGAGAAAATCAGGAGACACTTCGTGTAGCCTAGGACATGTTGGATGCACAACCTGTTATAACCTGGAGTGTGCCTCCCAGTTGGATGTCGGATGTTTGTGACACATACGTAGATGACCTGACGCAAATCTGACCTATGAACAGGTCCGTGAAGAGGGGCACATAACCAGAGTTCAAACTAGTTGTCACAGGACGATAGTCGTGTCAAATGATCAACTGCTTATAAATTGATGGAAGCAGCATGAAGAGTTACATGTGTACTTAAAATATGCAACTGCCAACGTAATCCTTTGTTTCAATCAAGTAATAAATCAATCAATGGAAACTGATATCATTTTGATTTGCCACGAATTTCGAGTCAATCAAAGTAATTTACAGAAAGACTTGCTGCAATGTTGTTGACACCTGGTAAACGTATCAATGGTGTAATTAACAAAGTAGAAATGGCGTTCACACTTACACGTTACCGGTATCACAAAACTAAGCAATCTGTCGACGTCTGTGAAAAATTATGAGAAACAAAACAAAATCTATCCATGGCCTACAAGATCAGCGTTCAACATAAAAATAAAACGATTAAAATTATTATTATCAGGTTTAAAAGGCTTGTTTTTGGTGGTTGTAAAGATCATGTCACGAGTAATTACATGTAGCCTCTCTGAAGATAATCTTCTGGTCAATTTCTGTTTGACCTTTGTTGCCAGTGAACCGTTACCATGATGACAACTATCCAAGCGTGGCAAAAACAAAACAATCATAGGCTTATTATACCAAAAATATACATGGTCATGCAAAATTATAACCTGCCCTCCATCATATGCAATCACTCCATCATGCACAATTACTTCACAAGGGTTTGTCGTTAAACGCATCAAACACTTTCTACCTTAGAGGACAGGAAGGGTAATGTCACAAAGCCAACAGGTGTTTACCGTCAATTACAAACTTGTCGAGGCCCATGATACCACATGCTAACCTGTTGGACACCCTTAATTCATGAACAATCACCACTTCAGCCCCTTTTGGCGATTACCTCCAAGAAGTTAGCGCTAAACTTCATTTTGCTGTCCAAGCATGCTGTAAAATAATCAGTGCTTTGTTTTATGAGGTCGAACAGATCAATTTAGGCCCTAATATGCCTCACTACTTAGCCCTATGAAATTATTTCTGCTGGGAATTTTGAAGGCACCTGTTGTTTTCTATAATGGACTATTATATTTCATGCTCTCGACATAAGGGCCTGACCATGGAAATAATACGATAATTGTATTTTCCAATTTGTTAGACAGGTCTAGGCCCTGTTGAAAGTAGATCCGGGCCTTGGTCACCGTCAGCACCCCTGGGAAAAAGACACTAACTCCCGAAAAGGTTGACAATCGTCCCACAAATTATGATAATCATACGCAGTAAGACTCATGAATATTCTTAGCGACGTACATGTACAAGTCCAAGCGACCATCAAGCATTTCATTAACTAACTCGATTTTTAGAAACAGCCCTTTCCCTGAAACTGAGGTAGATAGGAGTCTTAGGCTCTTTGCAAGTCCTTTGCAGGCACGCTGGGTTTTATTCTCAACGAGAAGAATATTCATAACGACAATTTCATTGGGTCACCCTGTAGTACACCAGCGAGTGACCATCATCGTCCACTAGCGAGTGACCGACGAGTCAACTCGCAGGCTCCCCGTCACAAACAGGCGTAACGAGATGTAATACATTGTACATACTGCAGTCCGCTGCTGACAATGTCAGAAATATTCAGCTCAATGATTCCTCCTTTTTTGTTCATCTACCAAGCAATATTGACATAGCAAAGCTTCTATTGCACAAACATCCGAATTTGGCACCCACACAATTACAGGTTACTGAGCCGCATGGAACTGGCCTGGTGATAATATCATTACGTCTCTCACAACCATTCCTAGCCATCTATCTGAGGAAAAACGAGCGAATCAGAACGCAAATATGCAAATTCGATTTGGACGCTAATCGGGAAGACTCCTAGAGGTAATTTGGAGGCAGGTGGTACCTGCTGAGAAAGAGGGATCTTGAGATGGATTTGAGTGTCCAATCCTCTGCAAGTGAAAGCAAACTTGATTGCTCAAAATTTGATTATTTTGATATCTTGATTATCTCAAACCTACATCGAGGGTAAGCGGGTTAATTTTCCAAGAAATCAACAAAAGAAGTACACATCATGAACTTCAAGTGCCTGTTCATTGTTGTATAATTCATATTTCGCCTGCATATTTTGCAAAGTGTCCTCTGCCCCCAGGGACATGAGGTCAAGGCTCATATCTGTCAGTCCCTCCATTCTCTGTAAGGGCCACTGATCGAGATGTACAAGAATTCGGTCAAGTCATGTCCGAGAAGTGGATGTCCAATTCAACAGACATCATTTTGCAAGTGACCGAACAACAATCAAACAGCAAATGCAAACAAGAAGCTACATGAATTCTCATGGTCCCAAATGACCCAAATGTTCCTTTTATACATGCATCCCTGTAAAAAAATGCGTCGGATTTATCAATGAGTAGGGAAGCAAAGCCTCTGTGACCTTGAAGTTACGTTAAATCAAAAACCCGTTATACATACGTAATGTACCCTCATTAGATTCACCTACATGTATGATAAAAATTTGGAGGTGATCCAGTCATTAGTTCAGGAGTTATTGCACTTTTTGTGTTTTTGGTTTCCGCCACCTGGTGACCAAGCTAAGAATCGAATCGGACCGAAACTTGGTGTCATAGGTCATATGACCTAGGGGTATATATGTACCAAGTTTCAGATCAACAGCTCCAGCGGTTACGAAACGTCCCCTGCTAACGGACGACGACGACGACGGACGCTGCACCATCGTATAGCTCACCCCGGTGAGCTAAAACGTAAGTGAACTGGTCTCAAACCGGACCGAACCGACTCGCATGAAAGGTCTGTTAAGAAGGAATCAGAATTCATGATGAATTCACTTTCCAGTAGAAAATATCACTCACAAATTTCCCGCCTTCGGCTCCTTCACTGAAAGTGTCGAGGGACGTTAAAAATCATGACACCACGAAAATATGTATACGTATTGTGGAGTGTTTGATGAGGGTGAAGCAGGCTGGGTTATTCATAACTTGGAGTGCGGCGTCAATAGGGGACATATGTCAGTCTGTTTACTTACAATTGGATATGTTATCATTTTATATGATGGTCTATTCACACTTTCTTCAATGGTGAATGACATTCCTACGCATATAGTCTGAATTAAATCTAATTGGAAACCTGCCGAATCGAATGAGGCGAAAATGCATCATATCGGGGGGGGGGGGGGGTAGGGCATCAGTGCATATGGAAAATTCAATGTTCTCCACAGGTCATTTACTCTCTCATCCAGATATTCATAAAATATAGCAAATGCTTCTCCTTCAAGTTTTGTAGTACCCCCGTCCAGCCAAGTTAGCGAATGATTCTACTTAAGATTTGCACAGCAAATGCACTACAAAACTTGAAGTAAAAGCATTTGCTAGCTTTTGTGAATATCAGCCATTGTTGATCTTTATTCATAGCGAACACATTTTGGTGACGAAATTTATGACATTCTGACTCGGTTACGAACAAACATCTGCTGCGGTCATTTTTCCCCAAGCACCATGTCATGACCAGACTTTCGTCTGAACTGGTTAGATCTCCCAGAGGGCGGGGAGGCTAAGCACCTTCGACTAATCATTTGCTTGCGACCCTCTTTAGTGTAACCCCTCTCTGCTGCGGTCAGGACTCTTTGGTGTGCAAACTTGATACAGAAACGATGTTTTTCGCAACTCGTTCCGCGGCGAACTTAGAAAGCACCTAGGCCTACTAGGTTTAGAGACGGCATTCCATTTCAGAACTTTTGAAATGAATATTCATTTTACCCTCATCAAAATGCAGAGGATTTCTGGAGTATCGGATGTTTTTCCCCTCGACAAACTGGCAGGTGTTGACAGTGGAATTAGGCCAGTCTATTTGAAAAGCGAGGGTCACTCCACCACTAGTCCATCACAATGACACAAGGGCCCTTGCCCGAGTACTATACCTGCCTTGACAGGTGAGCGTCGCGCTGTATGTCAGCAATATTTGGAGAAACCCAAATGCGACATCACTTCATTTTTTCCGCCGCCACTTCAGACCTTGATTTTGGTCACTTGAGTTGATTTCGTTAAGTTCAAGATTCATTTTTCATCATATACTGACAGTTGTCGATGTCTGGAAGAGGGGCCTTGTCCAAAAGGGTGGGGATTGTAATCTGAAGCACCGCCAATCCAAAAGAATTTTTGCATTAATGGAGGAATTCCACCTGGTGAATTCATGATGGATCAACAAATTCTTAATACGCCGGAGTGAAAATTTCAATTTCTGAATCGAATTTCTAAAAATTTTTTTCATGGGGGGAAGTTCGGTTTGCATACATGTAGGCCTAGCATGGTGCCTGCCTGCATTGATAATAACAACTTACAACAAAAATGTGAGCTTTTATATAGCGCTCTTTTACTGCAATGCAGTGTCAAGGGCGCTTCACATGTCATTTCCCCCCAGCTATAAGTCTGTTCATTCCAATCTCATTTCTCCACTCCCTGGGGAGTATTACAGTCCCGGCAGCCGATTTCAGCGCTCTTGGACTAACATTCACATAGACCATCACTACCAGCCAGATATCCCTTTTACACCTGGGTGGGGTGAAGTAAGTGAGACGAAGTGACTTGCTCAAGGTCACAAGCGAGCGTGTTTTTTCTTGGTCAGGACTGGGAATCGAACCCGGGACCCTCAGATCTGGAGTCCGTCTCGCTCTAACCACTAGACCACGCCGCTCTCATTGCTCCTCTGCTAAATTGCTGTCGAAGTACAATGTACGTACATCAATCAATTTGAACTTTTTCCTCTGGTATCACAATGATATGTCTATACCAAGATTCAACTCCTGAAATTCTCCAAACCTATTCCTTGACGCCAACTAAGAACTGGAGGAATTCTCTCGAATGTATCAAAATTCAATTCACATAAAGAAATGAATCGTGAATGAGCGCCCACCCAAATCTCATTGAGGTCCAAGCCAATTGTGCAGTGTCCAAAGCAATTAAACCATACCCACTTGTCCATTTTATTGTCTCTTCGGCAGGTCCACCTGGTGGCATTAATTGCTAATAATCACCTACGAACCACCGGTGAAAAGCACGCCGACAATTTTCTTCGGCATCATCCCCGGAGCACTCAAATGCAGGAAATGCTATTAGAAGATCATTGTCTCGTATGAGCATGAGGCGATGTCAGCCACGTTTAAACTGATCGCTTGCCCATTAGAAATCTGAATAAATCCCAGTTTTATATGCATCCCATGGGAACCGCAGCCGAATGAGTCGAATCTGAATTGGTAGCTGTCATATCAGTTAATTTGCAAAGAAAAGATGTTTTGTGTGGAATATGTATGCAATCTATGAATTGCCATTGCAGGCCATCACACGGACGGAGAACGCGAGTCTCCCCCTGAGGATTGTAGATCGCCAATTGGCATGTTCGCTTTTAACCTGCAATTTATCCTTCCCAGTCAACTTGAGAAAACAAAGGAAAACCGTATGTTTCAGGGACTGTTCCCCAGCGACTGCAGAAATGCGATCACTTTTCATCTAAAATTAACATCAATTAGCATTCTGAGATGTATCTGGTTCACTAGAGTTAATCTTCTCTTTTACTTTGATTGACCCTAATTACCATTCTGTGAGCTTCCCTTTATTTACAGTGCAAACCTGCTTTTGATCTTTGACAGAATTTAATCACAATTCTCTCAAAATATGGCTGTCTTTTCCATCTCTATTGACATGCTTGTCGTGATTTTTGAGTCAATATCTTGGGGGCTGATTCCCCATCGCCAGGCAACTATCTGGGGGGGGGGGGGGGGGNGCTGATCCCCCATGGTCAGGCAACTATCTGGGGGCTGATTCCTCATGGTCAGGCAACTATCTGTGGGGCTGATTCCCCATGGCCAGGCAACTATCTGTGGGGCTGATTCCCCATGGTCAGGCAACTATCTGGGGGCTGATTCCCCATGGCCAGGCAACTATCTGTGGGGCTATGGTCAGGCAACTATATCTGGGGCTGATTCCCCATGGTCAGGCAAATATATGTGGAGCTGATCCCCCATGGCCAGGCAACTATTTGTGGGGGCTGCTGAATCCCCATCGCCGGGCCAATATCTGGGGGGGGGGGGCTGATTCCCCATGGCCAGCAACTTAAACAACGAGCGTCAGACACTTGAAGTCAGACGGGTCTCACTTGGCACAATCTACAACATAACATGATATTCAACAACCACATTGTCCAACACTTGCTTGCACGATTATGCAACTCATTTACAAACATAGTCTCTTCAGTAGGTATCATTCAGAAACTGACGAAAAAACTCCCATAAAATTCTGATCATGCTCGAGTCACCATTTTGATCCACCTCATAAAAACACCGAGGCAGACATTAAACTCTCTGATCTGTCTGTGGTCTTCAGTTATTTTCACCTGTCCCCATTGTTGAGGAAACCATCCGCATCCCACTGAAAACAATTAAGATTATGAGTTCTCCAAAATTTTTCTCTGAGACAATGTGGCCTCAAAATTTACCAAATGGTCATATTTTTCTTGAACAAAGCAACACATGTCATGTCCGACGTATTGCACATGTGGCAGGTTTTGGGCACTTCGCTTGTATTTAGATATCTTCAGTTGCAAAGCAATTGGAGTGTTTACGCAAATAAAAGGGGTGATTTTCTATCTTGCAGCCGTTTGATTAAATTTGAGATAATGCCTGATTGGGTGGTTCGTGTGGAGTAATTCTGCGGCCTCATTTGCTATTGTTTGGGGTTGCTGCAGGGTATGGCATACCAGGAGTCTGCATTACTTCACCTGACAAAAAAATCACGTTCAGATGTTTTCCATTTTTACCGTTTTGTCAGCGACAAATGCAGCTTCCTTTAACAAAGAGGCCACCAGCTTAATAATTGAGTACACGTCGTAAAGTACATGTACATGTACCGGTATAGTCGACCGGCCAATACCGAAAAAGTGGCCTAGAAAAAGATTTCGTGGGCATTTTTTGTTAAAATTTGGTAACTGTGCCAGAACATATATTGGAGTCACAAAGTTTCAGAAACACCCGGTTACCATCGTAACATTCACCCTTAAAGGTTAGTACATGTACCTCTATTTCATGTACAGTATTTCATTTAGAAGTTGATAATGAATACTTTTTTGAGGAGTTTCTTAATGATAAGTATGATATGTATATGTTGCATCAGAAGCATAAGCAGATGGTAGACCCATGGGGAAAAGAAGAAATATGGATAGGAAAGGCATTCCATCAGTCTCCTCAACATACCAATCACTTAAATTTAAAATTATAGACTTATAAACCTGCTGTTCACGAAATTCTTCAAGACCCATCTTCAGCAAGGGAGGTGACCTGCTTTCTACTTCATTTCACGAATTACACTTCACCACCACAAACTTCCCTCTCAGAAAATCTAAGTAAATAAACCCATGCAAAAAAACCGCATTGAGATTCAGAATGAAGTCCTTCACTTTCTTTGAATTGTTTTGTTTTGAAAAAAATCTGTGATACGTTATTGAGAAGTGGACAGGTAACGCAAGTTAGGCATGCTGCCGGACAAAAGACCTATGATGTATAATGACTTTGCCCTACGTAGTCTGAACAAGGGCTATTCAGCGTCACACACTTATATCATTATTTCAGAAGGAAACAAGCGAATGTCTAACATCAGGTGCTTTTCAGGACAATAATCGAGAGAATATGGCTTGGAATCTTAAGGATCACATCCGCTTCTTCAGACGCCGATTATTTGCAGCACGGAACTGCGGAAGTACGCCCGCACAATTGGATGACACACTTTCCTTTCTTTCTCTTCGGACCTTAACCTGTTTTTGAAACCTCAATGAGTATTGTCCACATCGTATGAAAGTACCTCACGATATTGTCAAGATGGTCATGTGATATCATACCGAGAGCAAAATGCAACTTGTCCTAATTATCAGCGCGTCTGTCTCGCGCTCTGCGGGGTTCACAGGGACTCCTCCACTCTCGTGATGAAAATTCCTTCAATCAATGATGGACCCGGAAAAAAATATTCAGGTAGGCTACATGTGCTCTGATATGATTGATCCAAATCACCAACAAGGAAAAGGCAATCAACACATCATGGCGCGATCATGCTCTTCTTAGACTACGGATCTGAGGTCCATTAACTTGAATCAATTAATGGAACTATTTTTTAGTTTTTTTGAGAAGCCTTGATAGCCTAGTGGTTATCACGTCCGCTCAGCAAGCGGCAGGTTCCAGGTTTGAATCTAGCCAGGGCCATATGGGATTTTATTTCTCTTCATGTCCGTCGCATGGGACAGTAAGTCGTGGTACCTTGTACATGTACCTTGTTTCTTTGCAAGGGCAAGTAAAAGACCTCATCTATGCAAGTGAGGAACATGTGAGTAGCTTGAGATGGCCTCATCCGTACTTACCAGGGCCAATAATGCTGTGGCGTCGGCCCTGACGGAAAAATCAAATACAAATACATGTGAAAGAATTTTTTATCAAGCTTATTATAAAATAATTGTGGTATCACCAGTTTAGATATCAAGTGAATCACCTCCAATTGGAAAGGCGTTCAATACAATTCCATTATATGCAAAGAACTGCCGGCCATCCTTTTCAGAAGCCTCAAGGAGGCTACCGTATATTACAAGTATGTACATGTAATTAACGAGGGTGACACTGGGGCAACTTGAGATCGAGAGTAGCTAATTTCAGCTCTAGAGGCCCTTGGTTAATGGCACGAACTAATTGGGGGCACTGAATGATAACAGGGTAGGTCTGATTAGACTGGCCAAAATTTGAGGTGCTTGGAGCCTGCATAAAACAGAGAATATATTGCATTCCATCATTCGACAGTCGGTTGTAGATGATCAAATTAACAGAACAGGACTCAGAGTTGAACGAAGAAAAAGCCACTTGTCTGTTCGATACGACAGAATAGAATCTATCTCAAAGGATCGAATAAATAAGTCGATTCTTCTTTCATACAAGGTGTATGGCACTCAACAATTTTCACATGACCTGTGTTATTTCATAAGAAACAGCATATTTTTCCCAGACCTGTTCCCCGGTTTCTCATCACCGAACCAATTCCTAAAAGCAGATTCACAGGCATTGTCGGCTCAGAAAATTAAGAAATTAAAGGAGTATTGGCTAAGTGTATTTGCTTCGTCTGCATTTCAAAAACTAACTGGAATCAGACAGCTCCAATCCAATGCATGGATCATGGTACTGATCATGCGACTCCCTCTAAAGAGAAAATGCGGACCTACAGCGAAAGAGAACAGCAATAGAGGTATAGCTTCTCCATAAATTTTTGCATCCACCATCCTCAAAATGTCGTCTACCAAACGATAGCTCCCTTTAATTCAACCATAAACCTGACTGAGCATACATTAACAGAAATGATGTGAATTACCTTTATTTTGGTATAATCTGCGTGTTTTCGTGCTTTATTAACTCTACAGAATGATGCACTTGGTGTGTGTCATCTGCTTGCGCAGGAACAGGCTTCTTCACATCGATCTATTGGAATTCGCGATGCAAGTCGATCAGGACACGTTTTGTAAGTAGAGACACCTGGGGACTAAATGGGTCAACTACACAGGAATAAGGGGCGTCGGGCCACGCGGACAGTCGCTGAATGAAGTAACTCTGAAGTCAGTGAGAACTGATGTGATATGGTTTGACTTACAAGTTTACCAGGGTCAGCTAGTGCTCGAATACATTACATTTCTAATGCATACACAAGTCTTGAGATTTGAGCTAAGTTACTCCGGTATTATTGCACTACAGAGTTTACCCCACAATTTCGATAAGGCCCCCATAAGGGAGTAAGAAATAAAAGTGGAAAACAAGAAGTGGGAAATTTGGGAATTTGGGGCGAATTTTTCATTTTCTAAAATTGGGAGAAATTTTTTTCCCATTTTGAGAAATATCGCTCGAAAATCAGACAAAATGTCATGTCATTTTAAGAAAATTTCTCAAAATGGGGAAAAATTTTCTCCCAATTTGAGAAATTGAAAAGTTCGCGTAAAATTTTTCCAAAATTTCCCACTTCATATTTTCCACTTTTATTTCTTACTCCCTTCCATATTTATCCGGAAAATAATCCATTAAAATAGCCTACTCATTGGTTACTTCATGACACAGCGTCATGAATTTCACGGAGTACTTCACATTCAATTAAACCGTTGATTTCACCTGATAATGAAATGCATTGATTTCAGACTATATCAGGTAAGAGGAAATACTCCAAAGAAAGCGTTTTGTTCTGGATGCCACTGACCTAGACAATGATTGCATGTCGTTGCTGCCAAATTTACAAGGCGTTTCCTGCGCGACTGGTTTTGGCGTGAGCCAATATTCCGTCTGAATGTACTTGTCATGGCGTAAAGTGTTGTTTCGGAATGTAACCTTGGGTATATAGGGCACCAAGCTTGGAGGAGGGGGCAAAACCTCTTTCAATCTCTACTCAAGCCTTGGTTGGCAGTCTCAAAAAGTTCTTTGTCACAGTTCATGAAGAAGTTGAAAATGCTGACATGGGCAGTATCTATTCATGAGCGGTATCAGTACCATGTCAATGGGTTCATAACTCTTTGAGAAAGAGAGGCATTTCGCGGAAGCAAGACACTTACACTTAAAATCTACAATTTATAGACCTGCCTATAATGGACATTCAAGTGTCCTTGTCTTGAATTTTTCATATTAATATACCCATTTTGAATTTCTGTTGGTGGAAAATAATTTTCATGGGGCATAAGCAAAACATGTTTTTGATAAGTTAATTTGCATAGGCCTACTCATGTAGACTCTATACTCTATACTCTAAATTGAAATAATTGAAATAAAAAGTGTGGAGATAAAATATTTGAAAAATAGTAACTTAGGGCGAAATTCTCCGTATACATATTTTAATGTCCCATAGCGCTTTTATTCCTTTTTCAAGATTTCCAACTCTACTTTACTATTTTTGTTATACTCCATATACTCAAAACTCTACAGACTCTGCTATACTCTATACTCATGTAGACTCCCTCAGTCTCCTAACAAGGTCATCCTATTCACTATTGCCCACTACCACCGGATTAAGTGCGAGGCCGACACCCAGGAAGGCCGAGTTACATTCAAGCCAGTATTCATGCAAGTGGATATTCTTCCCTGTTGATGGTTTCTTTATGTCTGCATCTCCAAATTCGTGCGTGATGAAACCATCAACTACATGTAGAGTGACACACCAACCAGCGAAGGTGAAGATAAAAACACCAAACATTGATTGCAGTGACTCACTCCTGTGAAGTGTCTCGCATCAAGTGTATCCCTCAACCACGATTCCTATAGGATGAGACCCTTTCATTAATTGGAGTTATCAGGGTCCATTGTGGCAGCCCAGGGGCGCGGGTTCATCAGCCTGTCCTGTTGAGTAACAGGTCGGCAGTCATTGTCAAAAGTTACACCATGCAAACACGTTGTTTTGTCATCTTCAATTGCAGTGATGCTGGTTAATTCTTCCCGAACCACCGCGATGGGAAAGAAGATGAGGTAAATTTACTGTATGTTGTTCCTGTCCACCAATTCGTGATTAAGTCGTAATGGTGATAAAAGGGCTATAGATCATATTCTGAGTGGGGATCCTGATGCTCATTCACCCTCTTACATGTATATGTATTATGTATTTCAATGTCTGTAAAGTGTCCCTTTAACACTGATGTTTAGTGGTACACGCAGGGTCGGATCCAGGGTTGACAGAAGGGGGAGGGGGTAGCTCGACGGAGGTGGCGGGCACTGAAAGCGCGAAGCCCAAACGGGGGGTGGGGGGCCCTCCTCCCGAAAAATTTGACAATTTAAGTGCTTTTAGGTGCATTTTCCTGGCATCTGAGAGCAAAATACTCGAATTTTTATGTGATTATTTTTTTGCTAAAAAAATCATTGCTCTGCCAAAAATAGGGAGCGTACCCCCACGCCCCCTGGATCCGACCCTGGGTACACGAAACTTTTGAGTTAATATATGTATGAATGAATGAATTTATTTGCCATCTAAAACTTCTTGAATTAATGGAACAAATTACTCATTGAAAAAAAAATCTATAGAAGCGCTAAGTTTTTTTCAAATCTCAGCTACCATTCATATCATATCCTTGATGGATACAATCCGTACTTTTATAATAGAATAATCCCCCCTTCAGTCCCACAAGAGTCATTGATGACTACCTACAGTCTGAAACATCACATCTGAAGAGGAATTCCATTTTGGTTGCTCTCAAAAATGAAAGAGGTTAAAAAATTTTTCCCTAAGGCCAAGAGAAAAAGATACATTCTTCTTGTCCGCATATTGAAGATACCAACACATTTGATAATACCGTGAGCATGCAAATGCCCAGGTGAGGGTGGAGTCATGTCCACGTGTCCACACTGTAAAAACAAGTTGGTCCATTTTGGACATGGGTAAATTCCTTGTCCAATTTTCTTATATGCATCTGCTATGTACCTATGGTCTTTGCTGATTGTACTCATGATGAACGCCATGGTCTGGAGGACTAAGGTAGAACCAAGCAGAACGCATCGCCATGGAATATTTTTGACAGTAGGCCCGTCTTCCTCGGAGTGAGTTTGCTGTACCCATGAGTTTGGAGGCACGGTACAGGACGATTATTTCAGTGCACTTCTGAAGAAAGCTGTGTTTTTCACTTTTGCTACAAATCTAGCAATACAGACAAGTTTTTTACTTTACTTAGGCCTATAGCCTAGAATCTACTTCATCGAAGGAGTCAGACGGGACAACCTGAAGCACAAGTTATTATACATTTTTAAGTTATACAAAAGGGCAAGTAAAAACGTACATCTTTTTTCATCCCCAACCATCAGGATGTCGATATTTTGAAGGTATGTCATTCCTCTTGTGCCCAGTGAACCGAGGTGTGATGGTTCTTCATACTGCACTTGTCTCGGCTCACACTCGAGTCAAGGGATCTGCTTATTCATGTCACAAAGTTCACACTTGAGCATCCTCACAAATTAGGTGACCAACTTCTCATATTTTGGTCATCAGCTTGACATTCCTCACCACAGACCGAAGGGTTTGGGGCAGAAGAATGTTTATTTGGAAGGTGCACAGGTTAAACCACACACAGGCATGACAAGTACAACAACATGAACTGCCCCACAGTATTGAATTTTACTATATTTTCAAAAAGTTAGGAGAGTGCACATAGAGGTCCCATAGCCTCGTGAATGTCCCCAAAATGCTTGCCTGATACGCACTTCACAGAATCAAGGCCTAGTTTTCAGCACGCAATGGAAAAAACTGCAGGGAGAGCTCTAATGTATTCAGACAGAGCGTAGTACATTTTACACTACGCTGACGTCGTGACGTCGTGCGAGAATCGCGGCGATGATTTGCGTTTTTCACATTCAATACAGTGGGGCTTTAAGCCCGGTGGTCGAGTGGTTAGCGCGCTCGACTACCAAACTGTACAATGGGTCGGCGCGGGTTCGACTCCGGGCGAAGGCATGTACAAAAAGTTGTGAAACATTAATGCAGGGTCCGTCGGATGGGACTAAAAGCCGTGGTCCCTTGTACCTGAGTGTCTATGCCAGGGCAAGTAAAAGACCCCACACAGGTGGACAGTAGCCTGTCGTGGACTCCATACCTCCGGCAAAAATCCAACAGGGTTACGACGCCGGTAATGATATAGATAGGTTATCACAAGTAGTGTTTCCGCCAGAGGGGGCACAGGGGGTATGTCCCCTCCTTAAAAAGTCAAAAATACAAATTTGTGTTTTTGACCAAGAATTCTGTCAAATTTTCTCTTTGTCCCCCCCAAAAATTCCTGGCAGAAACACTGAATTCCACCACTTTCCAAAAACGCTCTGCTTCTTCACCAGCGTCGGAACATACATGACATAATAGGTCTGATCCGGTAAGATGTACTAGCTCAATCAGGGATAACCTCGGACTTCATCTTAAAATTCCACGCAATGAGACAAAAAAGGACAAAATCCGATGATGAGCGATTAAAAAGTCGAGTGTACTGAAGTGACCGGGAGATAGGAGACAAGACAACTTTAATTCGCCACCACAATAGATAAGATAACATCAATTTCAGCTAAGATGACATAACCTTTGTCAGCATGTCTGTTGTAGTGTTGTTTTCAGCTAAAGTGGTCCATACATGATCAATATTATTGCACAATAGAGGATCAAAATGGACAATATTACTGCAGAGCTTTTCTTTCTATCCATCATCCCAGAACAACATGACTCCATTTGGCCCCCATATTGTGCAATATGTTGTATGGACCGCATTAGACGACATTACCTTTGTTACAGTACTATGTCTGTTATACATGTAATGTTGTTCAACAACAGCCTTTTAGAAATTAGGACCGTGACCAGAAGTCATCATCACTGCATTGTTCTTTTAAAGCCAACAGTGACAATTACGCATTATTGCTCCTCTTTAGCATTTAAGATCTTTAAGATAAGACTTAACTGAGACAGGTACATGCATCTTCACCAAAATGTTTTGTTCAGCATTTCAGGTAGTCTTATTCTTGTCGTTGAGGAAGTGGATACATATCCATACAATCAGAGGTAGAGT
Organism: Notospermus geniculatus; assembly: GCA_002633025.1. NCBI lineage: Eukaryota > Metazoa > Nemertea > Pilidiophora > Heteronemertea > Lineidae > Notospermus > Notospermus geniculatus. The sequence goes on along the minus strand of NMRB01003901.1, from coordinate 15,107 downwards.
TAGAAGAAGCAAGGCTGCTGAACCTACAAAAAGTTTGTCGACTCGCCAAAGGCTCATGGTCGATGAATTATGGCCAAAGGAAGAAAGAAAGATTGGTGACAATGTGGTTCCAACCGAGGTGAGAAGTGTGTCATCTTGGAGGGGAACTGTTTCGACTGATTTTGAAATATGATCTGTCATGTCAAACAACACAATAAAATACTTTGAAAGGATTGGAAACATTAAAATGATGCATAAAACCAAGAGGCATCATTGAGAATACTGTATCCATTGTCCTATGATGGATTATCCTCAGGCTCAGCAAAAATATAATAGATCGACCCAAAACACAACGTCGATTGGTAAATCATAAGAAAGTAAAGAGGTGAATAGATTTAGCAAGTAGGAGTCGAAATAATCCACCGTGGAGACTTTGCGGTTGTCAGGTTAGACCAGATTGACCCAAGGCTGGTTTGTAACTCGATCCCACCGTGACCTCAGATTGGAGGATACAATGTAGAAAGTTGTGAGAATGAGTTCAATATCCAAAATTTACGAATTTACTAAAACACCCAGAGGTGAGGATCCATTTTAGATATACTGCGAAACTCACATTGAAGTTACATGTAAGAGTAGGGGCCTACTGCCTAAGGAAATGAGAGTCGTGCTTGGAAAATCTCATTCTGATCACCATTTTCGGTGCAATAACCTTTTTTACCCTGGCAGATATCCAACATAGAGCACAAAAAACGACACACAAGATGATGATAGCAAACATAAAGTCGTCTCGGAATTTCGCAAATTTTCGACCCCAACCGGGGTCTTCCTCAGGCACTTTCTTGTAGATAGAAAGCACTTCTGGGATCTCTACTAGAAAGTGCCTGAGGAAGACCCCGGTTGGGGTCGAAGATTTGCGAAATTTACTACCCCATGGCAGGTGGTGATCGAAGGAGATCAGAACTAAAAGACTAAAACAACACTAGTATCTTCTTTCACTACTTAAATGAAATACAATGTAAATGTAAGGAACAATTAATAGGATGACGAAATTCAAACACTTTCTGGCGATTCTTCCGAAGTTTGCTGCACATTTGAGGCTTGACTAAAATGCTACTGGGTATCAAAAGTCGTGTCCGAATTTCGCAAATTTTCGACCCCAACCGGGGTCTTCCTCAGTTGGGGTCAAAAATTTGCGAAATTCGGACACGACTTTTACGCATCGTACCATTTTGTGTGTTATTTTTGTGCTCTATGTTGGATAACTGGGTATCAAAAGGTACAATATCAATAGTGCTTGGGTAAAATGGAGTACATAAACAACCTGGCATGCCTGGTAGGGTAAAGTTATGACCTGTTGCCTTCTAGAGTAGGAAGTTTAATGCCACGTTCCAGTTTCTCTCAAAGTAAAGGCCATGAATTTACGACCTTGTAATGTTTGAATAAAAGAAAGGGAAACTTTTCTATTTTGTGAGCATGAAATGGACACAACAGACTTGTGGGAGGAATTGTTGCAGAGACCATAGTTCCCGACTTGACGACCTCATATCAATGCAAGATTCTATCATGAATGGCTACAATCTCTTTACCTGACACTCAGTCTTTACACAAGGGCAGAACTATAGAAAGGAACTGCAGAAAGAAGCTGGCCATCAAACGAAATAAAGACCCGTTTTATGAGACGAATTAAATTATTGATAGGAAATATTCAACCCTGGACCAAAATATGAATTAGTGGGAGGGGATTTGGAACCAGGAAAAAGGAAAGTGAATTTTCAAGCATTTTAATGTGGGATGAATGGAAAAGGACAGGAAGTTGCTGACCCTTGCACAAGATTATTCCGGGGCCATGACCTGAAAACTGGTCAACAATGGATTAGATTATAATCACAAATCTTGCGAGAAATTTTAGAGAATTTGCACAGTGATATCAGCGGGAAAACGAAAGACAACTTGAAAAATCAATTACTCCTTCGGATTAGAGTTTACTTTTCATCAGAATTCCGACGATACGTTCCTGGGAAATCAACTGGACTTTCCTCTGGCCTCAAACGACTCCGAAAAATGAAATCAAATGGGATGAGACATAAAATGGTCAAAGCTCAGGGCTGACATGAAACGCAAATTTGACGTGATAAATGAGTTTTAAAAGGCGAAATGGGAGTTACTGGATTTGTCCTTAAATGATATTTTTGGGTTTTGTCTGCCTCTTAATGCACCATTAAAGATGCCATGAATGGCACTGACCATCAACCACATTTCACAAATGAACCTGTTTTGAAAGGAAAAGTATGTCGATGGAATCCATAGATAAAATGACCATTTAACAGGATATGGAAGAATGGGAAAAAATTCAAATCTTCTGCATCGATGAAGAAAAATTATAGCAGAAAGAAAAATTAGGTTTCAAGAGTTCATTGCAAGGGCACAGGGAGGATGTCAGGGGCGTCCATTGTCTCATCGGGACATTGCCCATTTTTTATCTCTGACCTCATAAGAAACCACTGTCAACAACCAAAGTTTGATACAAATGACTTGATAACACCGCAAGTACCGGTAGCAGTAAACATTGACAAATAGGATAATAATGCCAAAATTTCTGGTTGAATTGTCCCGCATAATTTCCAACTCGATTCTCCTGGGGACTTTTTTAGAATCCACACACAGACAAATCGTGGGTTTATACAAAGAAACAGCATTGAAAGAGAGCTATAACAGTTTTTATCAATCACAACCACCCCCAACTCAGTGACCCATATGGTGCGACCTGCGTTACAGTTTCACAAAATAGTCAACCACAGGTGGTCGAAAATTTTTGCCGAGATTTTAGCCCTAATAACAGGGCATGCCACACTATGATTTCTTGAAAAACTTCAAACTGCTCTTTCAAAATTTCGAAAATTAAAATACGCTGTAAACATATTATTTTGTTTGTGAAAGAACTAAATTACAGTATACTTGTTCCTGTATCTGTTACTGGGGTGTGTGATTTAGTGGGTGTCCCACTTCGGACAGCAGTGCGTACTCTTACCCCAAAGGAATAGTGCCCCCTGCTGGCAAACCCTACTGCAGCAGTGCAGTGAGCATACAGAGAATTCAAGGACAAAATATTTTTGTAGCATGTAACAAGATGTTTGTTAAAAGTGGGCTTTTGACTTTGTTCCCTGGTATTCAACAGACAGAAGCTGGCGCCCAACCCATCAGCCCAGATTCACGACCCACAACTTGTAGCATCCTGAGACACCTGCTTCATAAGACACCTGCAACCGGCATGGCAAATGTGTATGTTGCCTTCACAATGTAGATGAGAGGGGAAAATACAGATTTCATGGTCAGAAATTCAATTATAAATTATAAATTTGTTAGATGTGAATACAGTATCATTTTCCATAATGGACATCCAAAGGTTCTTTCATGAATATTGTCGAACCTGATCGAAAAAGGTCTCCGTACATGTACATGTAAGCACTTCTGAATGAATACTTAACCTACGGAGCAGGGCAGATTATTTCAAAACTTCCCTCCCTTCTCCATGATCTCAAACCCATCAGCCCAACTTCAAAATCGGCTTGTTGCATCCTCAGACACCTGCTTCCATAAGACACCTGCAATCGACGTTACAAATGCGTATGTTGCCTTCACATTGTAATATACTAGGTAAGAGTGAAAAATAGGCCTACAGGAAGTGGATACCAAGGGAGCAGGGAAGAATTTTTCAAAACCTCCCTCCCTCCCTTCTCCATGCTCACACAGTGGTCACAGAAACTAAAAGTTGGACCAGAGACATTGTAATCCACTTGACCTACATCGCA
>NMRB01003901.1:0-10714 GCA_002633025.1 Notospermus geniculatus | reverse complement strand
AAATGTAAATATGTACATGGACAATGTTGTCAATAGCTATTGGGAGCTATTTTATGTAATGCGCACGATTAGACACGATTTTAAAGCAGTTACCGGTCAGGAGTTGAGAAGTCATTATCCTTGCGATTCCGTGACCTGATCATCGCGGAGGAACTATTTCTTAGGCTAATATGCATGCGCGATGTAGTTCGTAATGTACCGGTACTTTATCCCGTACATGTATTTTATAGGCCTACAATCGCAATGTTTTCGTCAGTCTTTGCTACAAAAAGTGTTTCTTCTTTTGATACATTAATCTACATTGACGTTGGGGAGGTTGGGGCGCATCTTTTGCCGAAATTTGAACACAGGAAATTTCCAGCGCCGCCTGACATTATCCAAACAGTACATACATGCATATCAGCGCCACGCAGAGCGCATAGTCGCCATGGCCGAGTGGCAATGCAGCCTGCCCATAAAACAGAAGGTCTCGGGTTCGATACCCCGAGCGTGTAAATTTTCTTGGCCTTGACAATTTTTTTTTGTTTCTTCTTTTACCTTTCTGGATTTTTCCTATCGTGTATTTTAATGATCTTGCGTTTTATTTCGCATGGGAATGCATGTTAAACATGTATTGGGCCTATCCAGTCACACAGTCATCACTTCCTCCACATTCCTTAATTCCTGCCTTCTCCCCAACCATGCTTATTCGACATAGCGAACCCCTGTCGCCACCCGGCTTGTTTGTATTTGTATTTGTATTGGACTTGATTTTTCCGTCAGGGCCAAAGCCATGAAAGCCACAGCATTATCAAGCACGGAAGAGGCTACCTCACGCAACTTGTGTTCCTCACTTGGAGGAGGTCGTTGCCCTTGCAAAGAAACAAGGTACAAGGCACCACTTTAATACTGTCCTATGGACAGCCATGAAGGCCATATCATTATCAAGAACGGAAGAGGCCACCTCAAGCAACTCATATTCCACACTTGGATGAGGTCTTTTATTCCCTTGCAAAGAAACAAGGTAAGGCACCATGACTTACTGTCCCATGGACGGGCGTGAAGAGTCGGGAATGAAATCCCATCGCCGGGACAGGATCCGAACCCGGGACCTGCCGCTTGCTGAGTGGACGTGATAACCACTCGGCTATCAGGGCTACTCAAGTCTGAACGTCCCATAATTCTTCAGTGAAATCCTCACAAAACAATCACATTGATAAAGCAAGAAGTAATAGGAAGGTTTAGAAATCAAACGATAAACGTAAACTTTACGACAACGTTATTTTTCATATTACACATTCGCCAGATTTTATATTGCAATTTCGGTACGAAAATAACGTTGACGTTAACGTTTACGTTTATCGTTTGATTTCTAAACCTTCCTAATAGATCTCACTTTATCGTTAATTTACTGCAATCTACTTTAAGATTCATTAAAATCTTCTTAGTGTAAAAGAATTGATGTTGGCGCCAAGGATTGACTCATAAACGGAAAGGAATTTTAACAACTTAGAGATGTAACTTTGCAAATCTGTTAATTAAACAGACGAAATCAGAAATAGGCAAGGAATGTTCGTGTTGAATTCACCAAGACATGTGCAGTCACGCTTCCCTCATTATGGAGATAGTGGATTAATAAAATTTTCGTCGTAAAATTAGTCGGTGATGTAACGAAGACGTGCGGTCATGTTTGGTCAGTAGTCGTGATGATGTCCCGGCAAATCCTTGCCGCCTGCTGTAAACTTGAAATTCAAAAGATGGTGAAATGATAAACAGACGTCTGAAGCAATGGTATCTAAACTGCGACATTCTATGGAACTGTTTCCATGATCGGTGCACAACGCATTGCATTCTGCTGAGAAACGACCCGCTGATTGAGCTCCGATTAATTCAATGGAGGGTCTCATCTCATTTTGATGTGCAGCCTAATTGTTGTGTCAGCATTGTGCGATTGTGTCAAATGTTTCGTTATGGCATTCAACAGGAAACTCCCCTCGACGTTTTTAGCTTTCATCAACGTTGACGTTACATAACATGAAATTCCTATTACTCAATTTCTTGCGAAAGGAACCAGACAATGGACCAATCGCTGTGCCACATTATCATTTTGTTTGAGAAGTTTGAGATTTCTTTTCAAACCATAGAAACAGGTGGATGAGAAAAAGTTGCATCCGAGAACTTTCTTGAGTAATACGCAATAGTCGGCGCTTTTTTTATCCGGGGACAATGCTTGCCCAGGGCAAACGGAAGGACAAGGAAAGGCAATGCCTTCGAAGAATGCAGAAATTACAGGTGCTTGACAAATGCGTTGTGTAATAGCACTTTTTGGAAACCCTATAAATCAGGGGCGGAGCGCAGAGGACAAGGTTCAGAGAAAGGGGTCGGTTACAAAAAGAAAATGCCGTCTTGGCCACCACAGAGGGTCAAGTTACCAAAGTTCACCGAAAAATGTACAATAAAGTGATTCCATATTTAGGGTTTACATTTCAAGAGGCATTTATCATGTTTTCTTTCCCATGGAGACAAGGAATTTTCTCTAAGATGGTACATACCATCCATAACTTTTTAGCTGATGGACGGATCAAATTTTGGTAAAAGTAAAAGTTTGGTAAAATTTTGGTTAAAAAGTAAAATAGTGCTCCGTTAATCCTGCAATTACTAAGAGGCAATTAATATGAGGCATGGTGGTGCCAACCTACCAGAATCAAGCTCATTAACGACAAAGATGAAATAACCATTCAGGGAGGTTGTTTGATCAGAGAGGCATCGACGCAAAATACCTGCGACTTTTCCAGTAGGCAACGCATCGAAGGGACCCTACAGGCAGCCTCCTCGGGATTTTGATGTGCTCATTACACCAATCAGTTGGGGTGAGAATCTAACTCTGAAATGTATTGCAGGTAAAATACACGAAACATCAACATTTGAGCCCAAATCGGTAGTTTGTTAGTTCCTAGCGCCACCTGTGATGAAGTGACCGCACTGATATGAGCCTAGCTAACTGCCTATAGGGTCCCTTTAACGAATTACTACGATCTACATCCATAATCAATTCGTGATGCCAGGTCTGACATTCGATCTGCACTAATTTGGAGGGAAACAGTGCACCTGTAGCAGGTACGTCATACGGAACTACCATTTGCGTGGTGACAACATCTGAATTCATCAAGTGTCCTCTAATTTCCTCGAATGCACCTGCGGGGGGCACTTGCAGCCATGTAGTTCAAATAGTTCACTGCATGAGTAAATATTGCAGGGGAACATACCCATGATGGCAAGGCCCTTCCCTGAATACAGGTTTGGTAGGGTTGGTGTTGGTGAGGGGTATGTATTACCATTTGAGTCGTGGTGTCAACACGTCCAAACTTGAAACGTAGCTACTATTGACAAACTCGGATGTCACTATAGAAACATAGGAGTAACCTCTCATTAAGCACACAGTTGGAAAAAACTGAACTGTTATATATAACAAGAGCAACGCAAAGCGTGTGCAAATCCCACCGAACGAAAGTTGTGTTCCTTGAAATGTTGCGAGCCAGAAGGGATATTCGAGTCAAAGTCACAGCGTCAATGTCGAAGGTACTATCATGAGCAGAAGGGAACTTTTGTGGTTTTTACATAGTGCCCCCTATAGGGCTGAAACATCGATTAAATTCCAAAAGCTTTCGGCATATTATGTACCCTTGCTAGATGAGCCAACCACCAAAATTTGGTGAAATTCCATTCAATATTTAAGGTGTAAATGCAGTTTTTGTGTTTTAGCCTTTGGCCCCCTGGTGGTGGAGTGGAGAATCGGATTTGGTCGATTCTTTCACGCGACACACCGTTAGCCCATGACACACCCTCCCACCAAATATGAAACCAAAATCTTCAGTCATTCAGAAGTTACAGAGCGGAAGGGAACTTGTGTGGTTTTTACAAAGCGCCCCCTACAGGGCTGAAAAATCAATTAAATTTAAAAATCGTATGATATATTATGTACCCTTGCTAGATGAGCCAACCACAAAAATTTGGTGAAATTCCGTTCAATATTTAAGGTGTAAATGCAGTTTTTGTGTTTTAGCCTTTGGCCCCCTGGTGGTGGAGTGGATAACCAGATTTGGTCGATTCTTTCACGCGACACACCGTTAGCCCATGACACACCCTCCCACCAAATATGAAACCAAAATCTTCAGTCATTCAGAAGTTACAGAGCGGAAGGGAAGTTGTGTGGTTTTTACAAAGCGCCCCCTACAGGGAAAGTAGATAATCAGATTTGGCCGATTCTTTCACGCGACACACCGATGGCCCATGGTACATCTCCCCACCAAACATGAACTCAAAATCTTCAGTCATTGTAGAGTTATGGGCCCGGACGGACTGACAGCCGGACTGACGGCGGGACGGACTGACGCGGTGGGACGGACACACAGGGGTTTCTCTATATCCCTACCGAACTTACGTTCGGTGGGATAATAAAGAGATAGGCAGCGGCACCAAGAATATTTCTGGACGTAGATAATGTCAAAAATAATGTTCCTGAACCACTGCAGAAGGCAATTTCAACTTATATATAAGCCTGTTTAGTTCAGCGTTTATGTTTAATTGATACAATCCAAAATGAGGAAGCTGGCACAACAGACCTCACTAAAACGCATATGAAAATTCACCCTTTTTTTATGTAGTTACATGTACATGTACTGTAAAGTATTTAAAAGAATTGTTATACATGTACATGTATATGGATATCATGAATATCACTGTTTCATGGAGGTCTTTTCGTTCCGGGTATATCTTGCACAGAAACAGAAAAATGTCCTGGGTTTCCACCAATCTCCAACGCAGAGGTCAGACAGGTTCACGTTACTGAGTGGTGGAGCATCACAAAATGCGGAACGACACGGCACTGCGGAGGAGGTACATTGTAGGGTCCCCAAATGACCCAACTCACAACAACGCCACCTGTTGTTCAGCTTACAAACTATAATGAAATTAGGGAGGCAAAATACCGCATAGTGAATGCAAAACTATGACAAGTACCCTAATCAAATATACACTGGTTGTGGTTAACTTTTTCTCATTATTTCGGTTGTGCCGAGTTAAACATCCCCACATAAAAAAGTTCCCCAAGGAAAAGTTCTCAATGAAAAATTTCTTCACAAAGCTGCGGTTCACTGAGGGAAATATTGAAGGTAGACATTTGCTAGGAAGTGATAGAATAAGAGGATAAAAGGATGCAAAAGCATCCTGTATGCTCTGGTTCACTGCCGAGATGTTTTATGATATCTTCCCTTCTGTCATCTTTTGTCCCGACGCGGTGTCCCGCAGGTCGGCCATTGTTTGTGCATGAATGGTGCACGATGCCACGACGACGATGATGTGATCCTGTCATTCATAACATGCTACATGTACCTGTCCTTTTGTTATCTCTATTGAAGGCGGAAGCAACACACATACCCGTGCACAGACTTTTTTTCTATAATAACGTGGCACCCTGGTGAAAACTTTGTGCATCTTCGCCCTATGAGTACCAATATAATAACCTCCTGTATATTTTTGCGAGTCTTCATAGAATTTTTACCACAAAGCGCATGATCTTAGCAATTGCGACAACGCTCGTACAGGTTTTCCCGACAATGGAACTTCGTTGCACCACAGGCGAAAGAATGTGACTACATCCTAGAATGAAAATAATTTATTGCCAATTGACTGTTTTATTTTATGATTCCTCCATTTAATTTCACATTTGTTCACTTTATGTACAGTAGTTCCATGTCCAGTCCTCAAGTTCTCCCGAAGCCTCCAGACACCATATGCGCTATTGTCAATAAAGGCTGAAGTCATAACAACAACAATACCAGCCACCTGCCAATGGTCCAAATCTTGNCAGGAGATGAAATATCTAGGTATCGAACCTCTTAGTACAGGTATTCATCAATCTTAAGGTTTAATGCAGTAATTAATCTAAGAAATCAATTAGCCTGTATTATTTGGAGATGCTGGGGGGTAAGGGGCATCGTTTCCTATTTGGCCCAATCTTTAATACCTGGGCTGAGTAGCGAGCCTCAGGCGACCACTAAGATGTTTTATTTTATTCCATTTTAGTCTCTGGCCAGCCGAGGATATCACTATCGGCAGGAACAAATAGCCTGCTGACAATTAATGATCATTATTCTAATTAATTACCGGTAGCACAAGCTTTATTAGGCCCTGCAGCCATAAGAAAAGAAGTCATCATTCTTGATAAACGGCGAAAAAGTTTACCAAATGCCTCTGTGTATCCAACCTAAGAATACCAAAGCATCTGTGCATTTGACTGTACATCAGTGTGAGTTGAACGTTTAGTTCAGGTCACACGGAAGTCGCCATTTCCTAGATGCATGGACACAAAAATTCCTCTGATGACAATGTCATTTAATTAAGTCCAGGCATGTCCAGGAGACAAGACATTGGCACTTTTTTGTTGAGAAGAATTTCGTCCACACCTTTCCATATTTTTCCATTAAACTTTTTGAATATCCCCAATAATTTGAAACTCATCAGTTCCCGTCTTTTTCATGTTAACCACACTAAAATCTGACGGGCATTGTTCAAAAACTCATCAGCGGTTGGGACACCGCCCGAGGCTCATCATTAACTTTGTTTTCAGCAAACAATGAAACAATAGAATTATCAATTTTTATGCACCGATGAAGACCGCTGGGGTCGATTTTGTATACCAATGGCGGAGGACCTTTCAGGTGTGGGGCCAGGGGGAAACAGTTGCGGTGTGGACAAGGTCGAAGATTGATGACCAGTGTTAATGAGATATGTCACACCTGTGGAGGACCACGGAAGGACAAGAATAAGGGTCAAAGGGCCAAAGATCGCAGACTCCGTATCTTAATTCAAACCAAGGGCTAGCATGTTGACCTGAGTGCAAGCTGAAGTCCAAAATATGGGGAAGAAGTGTTTGGCACTAAGCTAAGTTGTGTTCAGGCTTGATCTCACTGAAAAACTTTTCTTCATCAAAATGACGAACTTTGGTTCGTTTTCCATCACCAAACTGTGTATCTATTAAATTCGTCAAAATGACAAGTCCTGGTACGTCATGTTGACGAACCCTTGACGAACATAAACAAGGGTTCATCAAAATGACGAACGTGCACTTGTCATTTTGACGAACCCTTGTTTATGTTCGTCAAAATGACGAATCTGGACTTGTCATTTTGACGAATTTAGATACTCAGTTTGGTGATAATGAAAACGAACCAAAGTTCGTCATTTTGATGAAGAAAAGTGTTTCAGTGCTGCATTTGGCAAATAGTCAGCTCAATACCAGCAAGAGTACATGTATTGCGTGAATACAGACACTGCCAGCCCGAACGTCGTTTTACTTGTAAAACAAGAGAAATTCAGAGGAAGATCGTCATTACTGCTGCAATCATGCTCCACAAGAGTTGCATGTCCCATCTGAGTGAACATCAGAATCCTACAAGTTCAGACAATATCAAGTTAAAATGCTAAGTGTTCAGCTTGGGTCATTTTGTTTGCCTAATATCAAAACCACTGGACCATAAAACGTCTTACATGTCTTACGTCAACATTTAGGTCATTAACAGTCAATCTCTTCAGAAGTGGATGCAATCATTGAAATCAGTGCATCCCTGATCTGCAATTTTCCTAATTGCTATTGCCGGGACTTGGAACAAAATTGAGCAACATGAAAGGTAACTAGCATTATTTAGCGACATAATGTGACCAACATTGTGGTCACCTGACACAGGATTATTCTTCTTCCTTTCAAATTGTTACATTGGATGTTTTTCCCTATTGTTATCTTACCGCTTTTCCTTTCTGAGGTGTTACCTAAAATCAGGTGACAATTTCTAAGCTAGAATGGCTGAAGAGTTCTTTCAAGCTCCCAACCATTCATTTGTATTATTTATGCAAAGAAACGCCACTATGTAACCTAACATAACTTAATTTGAGGCAATTGGATTAGAGCTGGGAAAAACTGCTCACCTCCAGGGGATTCATTCAATTGCATCAAGTTATGGGTACATCTTTTCATATATTTCCCACCCTAGAGAACCAAACGCAAGGGGGGAGTCGGGCCCTTTTTTGACCAGCCATTCCCTTCCAGTGGGGATCCGGATCTCAAACAGACACCTTTTACAATTAATACTTTGTCTCACTGGGAAGCATTCAATAAAGATACAACACCTCAAGTGAGCAAAAAGAAAAGTTCGGCACCCCTGATTCAAATCAAAGCAATTGAGCAGAAAGACTCAAATCAGTGAAATTTTTTCGAATAAGGGATGCGTTTACCCCACACTGTGCACAGTTTTCACACCTTTTCTTGCACCTCTTGAGGGTCTGAAGAGGATAACTGCCCATCCTAGCTTTGTTAGCTCCTACTCAGGCGGGAATCCGAACATTCATAGGTGACAGAGCTTGAAGCTCCTCATATACATATCTAGTCACAAGTAGTATTTACGTCAAACACCTGATTGACTTTTTTGTTGTTCAGAAGCGTCAAACCATTATAGAGCAGAGTATGGATGGGTGTCAACAGGCCCGTTTGATGATCAGCAGGTCAGTTAAGAGACAAGAAACAAGTGTCCATGTGAAACGCTTGCACTGCCCATTGGCGGCCAAATATGCATGGATACCATTATTTCATGAAATATATAAGTAAATACAAATACATGTACGTTACCAAGAATATATTGGGTAATACATATATTCTTGATGTTACTGAAACAGGCATGGATGGTCCAAATATGCCGGGGGTGATTGTAACCATCAGTTAGATCTCAGACCGTCACATGAGACACTAAGCCGTGGTGCCTTGCAGCTCGTACCTTGGCAAGGACAAGTAAAAGACCCCATCCAAGTGAGGAATATGAGTAGCTTGAGACGGCCTCTCCGTACTAGGACCAATGGTGCAATGGCTTCGGCCCTGACGGAAAAATCACATACAAAATGAAAAAACCAGACACTTAGTGCAATATTGGAATCCTCGTTGTAGGTCTAATTAGGGAAGTCCTTATCTCAGATGCTGCATCACCCAACCCAGGTGACAATCTCTCAGTGAACAAATTGTGGCATAATAATGTCGCCACACAATGGTCTCGTGACCGCATCAGATATTTCACCAAAATGTCGTAAAATGACAATAAAATGATAATAATGATTTTAATCCCCATCTAATGAATGTAATGGATTGGGCAATTTGAGGACTTAGTTCATTTATCTAAGAAGTAGAAAAAGAATTTTGGGTTAATTCACCATTTCCAGTACCGGGTATGCCAGAGACAATTGGCTAAGATATTGCTGGTTTTGAAAGATACATGTGTGATGGATTCACACCGACGACAGCTGAACCTGGACAATCGGATGCGACAATTGAAAATAATATTAAATATTTTTCAAGAAGGTTCCTTGATGTTCCATTTGACAATGAGACTACATTGGGGTATGACTACCCAGCCACAATGCTCCCCTATTGCCGCTGCAGCAGACTTTTTCATCCAAATTTAACCCTGCTGCTATTAGTTTTAAATCGGTTGGCAACAACATGAGGTCTGTACCCCTGAGTGATTTTGATGTCCACCCCAGGACCATCTGAGTAATTTACGCTCTACCTCAAGAGAACCATATGCAAACGGCCGGTCAGGATAAGAAAAATCAGCACATTAGTAAATTATGGCCCGAGGGTGCGAGTCCTTTAATCATGGGTCTGACCAACCCTTTTCACACTTTTTGATTAGTGATGCGACAAAAGGTGTCTGGAATATGTCTCGGAGGACTGACCATGTTGGAGACAATTTTAGTGGTGTAGTGCAGGACCAGCTGCATCCGACTAAGAAGGCTGTGGGCTTGAACCCACTCAGGGGAAGGGAGAACCCAACTTTAAGACCACGTTTTGATTCAGATGAAAATATCAGTAGAGTAGTGAGAAATATTGAGTAGTTATTGAGGACTGACCATGTTGGAGATAATTTTAGTGGGGTAGTGCAGGACCAGCTGTATCAGACTAAGAAGGCTGTGGGCTTGAACCCAATTCCTGTCGGCACCCAGAGGAAGGGAGATCCCAACTTTAAGACCACGTTTTGATTCAGAATGAAATATCAGTACAGTCATGACAGTGTACTGAGAAATATTCAGCAGTTATTGGTTGTTGCAGCTTGAACTATTTTTCAAACTAGGTCTGGAGTGAGGTGCAACCCATCCACATCCCTAAAAATATGAAGCTTAAATGTAGTCCGAGGTCACAAGAACTCGGTTACATCAAGTTTAACTTGGAAATTACTTTGCAAAGAAAGACATTCCGATCCATGTTGACAAATCTACTAGACAATTTCTACCAAATGTGTGTGACCAATCAATTAAAATCCCGGCAATATTAGATTAAATTTGTCAAGATGAAATCATGGCAAAAAATTCCAGACAATGCGCAACTTCCCTCTTATCAATCTTTAACACCTGTGATTCCCTTCTGCACCGACCAGAGAGATCCACTTTATGAAGGGATTTGACATACTTTACGGCCCTTTCCCTGTTAGCTTTTTCCCCATATTGTACCACTGTATAAACATTTGCGAGAGGACAACACTGGAAAAGGATTATGCCATGTTTGGGAACGGAGGACAGCAGGCAGACAAATTCTTTCACGCTTAGCAGTGAATTTCATAAAAAATAGCTCCACCAGGATTCCAACCAAAATATTTCACTGTTTCACAACAGACAATAAAATACATGTACTGTCATT